>CM055440.1:8590076-8615893 GCA_029228465.1 Salix viminalis | reverse complement strand
CTGAATACCTTCCTGGAAAACTAAGACGATATCATTCATAGGGAAAAAAAATGTGGTCAAGGGAGTTCAATCTAATCTATGGAGAGTTGTGAAATAATAAATCATAAAAATAACAGTGATCAACCTTTAAAAAACATTTAATCGGCATCTACTGGACCCCCCATCAGCTGCAAAATACTTCCCAGAAAGTATGCCCATTGCCAGGGGGGACTGTATGCCAATAAACTGATCCTAAAAAAGTTTCAAGGATGCAAAAGAGTAAGGAATCATTAAGCTGAGGCCATAGCCAAATAAACCACTTTCAGTAACAAAATCCAATAGATTTAGAACCTATATGACATATAGACCGGAAGTGGTGAAGCTGGTTTGCATTCAAGGGAAACTTTGTAACAGGCCAAGGTGGTGGTATACTGATACGAGGAACCACCCCCCTCCCCAACATGGCAGAAGAGCCTTTACAGTGCCATAAGTTCAAATAAATGTTTTCAGATAAAAATTCTCTTTGTTCAAGCCACTAACTCATTTTAAAAAGTTGCACAAAAGTGGATACATGCCACAAATCAAATTCTACCTAGCATGCATTGAAAGGAGGAACACAACATACCCTTCATGGTGACAGCACTCAGCTATTCCAGCATCAAAAGTTCGGCAGAGCAAGTTGTAGGAGTTCTATCATTGAGACAACGAGGTTGAACATTAGCCTAGAGCAAGAGCAGGGAGAGAAAGGTGGACCAAACAACAAGCATCACATCACCAAGGAGGAATCAATGATAAAAACCTGAACAGATACTATTTTTTCGATAATGCGCAATTCTGTCAGCAACTTGTATGAACTTCATTACACCATATGGTGTTTCATTACTGACTCCAATGTATCTGATCTACATAAAAAAAGATATACATTAATGGGTGTCATGTTTGCAAGAGAGTGGATGTTCAGACTTAACATTGTATCATTTACTTTCCCTGCAGCAACAGCTCTGCTTAGAGCATCGAGTTGTTCCTCTATACCAACCGAACAGAACTGCCGGGTGGGATCATACTCAGTTTCTCCAAACATCGGAACATAGCTGCACAAAAAAACAGCCATAAATTACTTGAACAGAATAACAAAGAGCTGGGACGAAGCTAAGCAAATGCAAATATTTAATTAAGAAACCATAAGAACCTTTCCCCCAACTGTTAAAAATTACATCCACTGGTAATATATCAATAAAAAAGAAGGATCTACATACAAACCGATCAGGCCAATGAATTTGGTAAAGATCAATGTAGTCAACCTGCATTCTCCTTAAGCTGTATCAATAATAGATTATTTATCAATTTAAGCATAATAACCAATACAAAATTACATATATAAAACATATTAATTTTGACACGCAGTTAAAGTTTAAAACCAACCAACCTGCTGTCAATGGCGTTGGTGATATTCCTACAGTCCAAACACTTGGGCCCGCCTCGAATCCAAGTCATTTGGCCGTAAGGACCAGCAACCTTTGTTGCCAAGACAATGCGATCCCTCGGAATTTTCCTTAGTTTAATCCAACGGCCAAGGTACTCTTCGCTCCTCCCCTGAGTCTCAGCACGTTGAGGTACCGGATACCTGAGAGCTGAAAAGGTGAGAAATCGAAGGTAGATAAAATGGAATTTGAAAGGGCAAGATAAAAGGGAGAAATTAAACATTTCAGCAGAGTCGAAGAAGTTGATGCCGCCATTGAAGGCCTCGTCAAGAAGGCCAAAAGATTGTGGCAGTGAGTTCTGTTCACCGAAAGTCATTGTTCCTGGAGTATTATGTATGTATAAAGAGTTAATTTTAGGGACACAATTTGTTGTTGGAATTCAATTCAAATTAGGGGGAAAAAATTACCTAAGCAGAGTCTTGAAACTGTCAAGTTAGGAGCGAGGTTGAAGAGAGGAACTGGCATTGTTAAAAACAAATAATAAAAGATGACAACCACGCCTCCGACCACTCCTCACCACCGCACACCCACGGTGCCACAACCCAATCCGATTCTGCGGTCTGGTTGTGTGCTATCTTACAAGGTGGCACCTTCACAAAACTAAAGACATCGTAAATTACATATTTTTCACGGTATGGTATCCTTGAGTGTGAATAAGCATATCCTGGACATTAAGGGTTTGTTTGGAAATGTATTTTAAAAAAAAAAAAAAAATTTAAAAAACATTATTTGAAATATTTTTTTGTTTTTTTATATTGTGATGTCAAATCCTCGAGGAGTGTTCAAGGAAAGATGAGTTTCTCTTTATTAAAAATCATACTAAAGGTTAAAATATTTAAATTACAAACATATTCCTTCCATTATTTACTTTCAATAACCTTATCATTTTTTTTTCTTTGCCATCCATACTAAAAAAAGAAAAAAAAAAGAAAAGATTGATAAATTGTCGTTTCCGATTGAATTCTTAATTTACTTATTTTGTTTTAATGTGTGCATGTTTCCATTACATTGTTTAATTTTTTTTACATATAAATAATTATATATATATATATATATATAACTAAATCTTAAATTAGGAAATTTATTGAAATTTCGACGGTCTTCTATGTACAAGAAAATCTCAAGTTATCAACTAGAGTCTATTACACTTTAGTATTTAGCGAATCCATATCTCATTTATTGTCCAATTACTATAGACTTATCAAATCACAACTCAGACGCATCATATCCATCACATATCATTATCATCACTGCATATATAAAATTATCAAAATAAATATGCAAATCTTCAATGATAAATTTGAGGAGCATAATTATACACTAATTATTTCAGATACAATAAAATAAACTAATACAACATCATGAATTCACATGTTTAAATTGAATTGAAAATACATAAACTTCAAGACAATTTAATATTTAATTACAAATCCCAATACGCTATAAAAAGGGATCTAATACAAGTTAAACAAAATCATCTTAGAATGTCCTATATAACTATCATTTCGTTCATGGTTATAAGGTAATATTAATTAAGATTAAACTATGAAAATTATCAATCAAGGAAAAAAACGTAATAATGCATTTAACTTTTAACTCAACACTACCAATGATTTCTTTTCAATAATCAACAGAATTTGTTTGTTAGCCTCTAGAATTTGTTTATTCTTTCACCCTTTACCAACATTATTCTTATTTTCAGAAACTATTTCATTCGCTCCTTAACACGTATTATTACTAGTTTTATTTTCTATTAAACGTAATAATACACGTTTTATTTTCTATTATCGGGTATCACTCGCTTTACTAGAAACTATTTCCTTTTGTCGTAAGTCATAATTCTAACACATAATATCATCCCATCATAAGAAACTATTACAATAAACTAAGTAAAGAAAAAGGTTGGAAGTCTAGTAATCTATCACTAGCAGGGAAAATCACTTTGTGTAAATCTGTGCTCTCAACTATTCCATTATACTCAATGCAGGCTGCTGTAATTCCAAAACATACCTGTAAGGAGATAGAGAGGATATGCAGAAGGTTTATATAGGGCCATCGGGAAGGAAGAGATAAGATCCATCTTGTCAATTGGACAAAGATGTGTCAGCCGAAAGAAGAGGGTGGGATGGGAATAAAAAAAATGGAGACAATGAATAAGGCCTTTATAATGAAGTTAGCATGGGGAGTAGCTCAAGGGAATAGTCTGTGAGTGCGACTTCTAAAGGAAAAGTATATGAAGTTCAATAGAGGAGATGACTACCCGAATGCTGCCTCGAGGGATTCAGTGTTGTGGAAAGCAATTTGTCAGGTCTGGCATAAGGTACATCAGAATATCAGCTGGAATCTTGGGAATGGAAAGCAAATTTTGTTTTGGAAGGATAGTTGGTTGGCTAATTATGGTCCGCTTATTAATCACATAAGTGGGGAGGTTCCGGAGGATAAACTTAGTTACACAGTGGCTGATATGGTGAATGTTAGGGGCAAGTGCAAATGGGAAGAGTTTGCTCACCTAATCCCCATACAAGTTATGATGGGAATTGTTGGTAATATTCCTCCGACGCAGGATATGGTTGCCGACACAGTAATATGAGATCAATCCAAAAACGGATGCTTCACGACAAAAACTGCGTATAGGTTATAGGAGGACAGGAGACTAATGGATCACGACCCCATTTGGAGGGTTATCTGGCAGTGGAAGGGAATGGAGCGCATCAAGATTTTTCTTTGGACTGTGACTCATAATTAAGTTATGACAAATGAAGTGCGATGGAGAAGACGACTTACAGAAAATCGATGTTGCAGCCTTTACGTTCATGAAGTCGAAACAATAGCTCATGCTTTAAGAGATTGTCCTAGAGCCCGTAAGATATGGGAGGCCTTTGTCAAGGTAGAGGAGAGATAACTTTTATTCAGCCAAAATTGATATACATGGATGTTATCAAATCTGGCTATCAGAAGAAGAGATGCAGGCAGTGTGAATTGGCCTTTAGAGTGCGGTATAATTTTATGGTATATATGGAAAGAGAGATGCAATAGAGTGTTTGGCTCAACTCAGGGTAATTGGTATGGAACTATTCAAGCGATAAGAAGAATGGTTTCAGATAGTAAAAATATTCAGATGAATGGATTGGGAGAGGAAAATCATATTAAGGTGATTCAACAGGTCAGGTGGACTTTTCCAGCAAATGATTGGATTAAGTTAAATGTGGATGGGTGCAGTAAAGGAAATCCAGGTGCAGCAGGAGCTGGAGGAGTAATTCGGGATAATATGGGATCTTGGATAGTGGGTTTTGCGAGGAATAATGGGAGTTGTTCTTCGATTACAGCTGAATTATGGGCTGTTTATGTTGGTTTACAACTTACTTGGGATAGGGGATATAGAAAGGTTATTTTAGAGTTTGATTCTCGGGTTGTAATTGGGCTTATTAATGGGGATACAGTGAGCATGGACAAAAATTTCAACCTAGCCATGCAAATTAAGGGTATATTGGGTAGAGATTGGGAGGTTAAAAGCTTCCATGTCTATAGAGAAGCCAATTGTGTGGCTGATTGGTTAGCTAATTATGGGCTAACGAGGGATTTGTTAGATAAAGAGTCTGATGTGCTAGAGGATCCTCCGTCAGGAGTTTACACTTTGTTGTATTATGACCTGATTGGGTCTACTATTCTCCGTTTAATTTAGTAGGGCTTAAACGCCCCGATTTTTACCAAAAAACAAATAACCTTATCATTCTTTTTTTTCCATCCATACTAAAAGACAAGAAAAGAAAAGATTGATAAATTGTCGTTTCCGATTGAATTCTTAATTTACTTATTTTGTTTTAATGTGTGCATGTTTCCATTACATTGTTTAATTCTTTTTACATATAAATAATTATATATATATGTATATATATATATATATATATAAATGAAATCTTAAATTAGGAAATTTATTGAAATTTTAACGGTCTTCTATGTACAAAAAAATCTCAAGTTATCAACTAGAGTCTATTACAGTTTAGTATTTAGCGAATCCATATCTCATTCATTGTCTAATTATTATCATTCATTGTCTAATTATTATAGACTTATAAAATCACAACTCAAACACATCATATCCATCACATGTCATTATCGTCACTGCATATTTAAAATTATCAAAATAAATATGCAAATCTTCAATGATAAATTTGAGGAGCATAATTATACACTAATTATCTCAAATACAATAAAATAAACTAATACAACATCATGAATTCACATGTTTAAATTGAGTTCAAAATAATAAACTTCAGGACAATTTAATATTTAATTACAAATCTCAATGCGCTACAAAAAGGGATCTAACACAAGTAAAACAAAATCATCTTAGGTTGTCCTATTTAACTATCATTTCGTTCATGGTTATAAGGTAATATTAATTAAGATTAAACTATGAAAATTATCAATCAAGGAAAAAAACGTAATAATGCATTTAACTTGTAACTCAACACTACCAATGATTTCTTTTCAATAATCATCAGAATTTGTTAGTTAGCCTCTAGAATTTGTTTATTCTTTCACCCTTTACCAACATTATTCCTATTTTCAGAAACTATTTCATTCGCTCCTTAACACGTATTATTCCTAGTTCTAGGAATATAATTTTGTATCCCATTACCGGGTATTAGTTTCATTACCGAAAATGAATTCCTTCACTCTTTACTGAACATTATTCCTACTTTCAAGAATTTAGTATCGTTGCCCATTATAGGATATTAGTCTCATTACTTAAAATTAATTCTTTCGCCCCTTATTCCCACTTCCAGGAATCTAGTTTTATTTTCTATTATCGGGCATTACTCGCATTACTAGAAACTATTTCCTTTTGTCGTAAGTCATAATTTTAACACATAATATCATCCCATCATAAAAAACTATTACAATAAACTAAGTAAAGAAAAATGTTGTGGTGGACGAGAGCTACCTCCTACAAAAGTTTTAGTCGTACCCCTTTGTTGTTGTACAGTTCTTGTTACTTCTCCTATATTAATAGTTGTAAATCATATCAAGGACTATTATTATCAAACAAGCCAGTAAGCACATTCATTTCCTTCCAATTAGGAATACAATAATTTATTCTTTAACTTTTACTCATTCTCCTTACATATACAAGTCCTAACAAAACTCAATAACAACTTCATTAACATCTATAATTTCTTTTTTGTATGATCATGTTTTTATATGCATTATATGACACAAACATCATTGCATTTGCATTGGTTTTTCAAATATATTCTTTCTTTGGTTGACATCATAACTTCTTCTTAAACTATAATTTATTTTAATATTATTTTCATTAACGTTTCCCTTATACGAGAAGTCATACACATTCACAATAGCATTCATCTTTAGGTTCAATACGAGCGAATTTGCCCGCTCCGCTGGGCTTTTTTATCTATGTAGAAAATTGATTGATTTTATAAATGTTGTATTTTGTTATTTTAATATTTAATTAGTAAAATTGTAATTGATAAAATCTGTTAAAAATGGTTTTTTTCAACCAAAAAGTGATTGAATATTGCTATTGCTAAAAAACTTAACAAAAAACTTAAAAAACAGAAAATGACCGTCCAGCCCCTGAAAATGGCGGTTTTTTTTTTGTCTTTTTTGAGGGTTTTTTTTCGTTAATACACTGTTTAAAAAGGCGAAAAACAAAGGTGGACGTGCGCGCGCGGAGCACCGGAGCAAATTGCCAATGAATAGTGACAATGAGTCACAATGAACAGTAATAATCCGAGCTCTTTTGATAAAATTCATTTTTAATGGGTTATTTGTTTTGTGCATCAAATTGATTGAATGTTGTCATTGTTCGAAATGTTTGAATAATTATTCAATCGGTAGATTGTCTATGTGCATTGAAACGCAAGGCAAGTGACTTGTATATTTTTGCCACCTATTGTCTGTGTGGTTTCATATATTTTTTGTTTATATGATATTAAATCTGAAATATCATACATGAAAATACCGTGAAAGTCCATTTTGAAAAAAAAACATCAAACAATAAATTATTTTGATTATTATTATATTACATTTTAATCATCATGTTTCTTAAATTATCATAATTATTATAGCTACTATTATAATTATTATTGTAAATAATTATTATTCTGATTATTACTGGAAGTATTGTTATAATCATTGTCATTATTACAATAATAATCACCACGATAACCAACATCGTTGTTTTTATTAATATTATTTCAATTGTAATTGTTTTTGTCATTATTGATATTTTAAAATTATTTTATGAGTTATTGTTATTATTACAATAAAAACTACAATTAGTTACATCAGAAACACTATAACTATTACAATAAATTATAATCACTATTATCATGATAATTTATAATATCAATATTATCATTGAGATCATAACACCTTAAACTAATATTATTAATATTGTTAAAATAATAAAAATTATTAACTTACCATTAGGAAAAAAAAAACTAAAACTTTAACAAAAGAGTATGCAAGAAATAACATATTTCAAATTCTTATTATTATTGCATATATAATGAAAGAAACAAAATTACCTTGAAGAATAAAAAATACTAAAAATTACAATAAAAGAGCCATGCGTCATCTGAAATACGCGTGAGCACGGAAATTGATGGCTTGTCTAGCGACGTACAAACAGTACCGTGACAAAAAATATAAATAAAAAATGATAAATTACGAGTACACCCCTACAGCCAACTCTTGGATTTTATCTTGTATGATTGTATAAACAAAAACATGCAATGACCTTTAGATTAACGTTAGCAGACAGTAAGTGGAGAAAGAACATCGAAACAAAGATATGTTTCATCAACTTAGTAAGTTTCCTTTCTTAAAAGGAATCTTTATTTAACCACACACACTACGAAATTTTGATCAAGAACTCTAATAATATGCCACACGATGCAGTGCAAACATAGGGCACATGATAAACTTGTTTATCGATGAAGAAAGAGTTGGGGAAGGCTTTAACAACTCTATATTAGCCAGAGTAAATAGTTCAAAAGACTTCATGCAGCCTCCCAATCCCAGGACCTGTATGCAGCTGAACTTTCATGTTGGGGACAACCTGAAGAACACCTAGAAGTTCTGCAAAAAAAAATTAAGCATATGATATGAATATAAAGAAAGAAAGATCTCTCAAATACATTGTTAATGGAAGCAAAGGTCACCTGGAAATATATCAAATGCAAAAAATGTAACACAAAACATTCAACACACGCAACAGATACAATATATTTTATTCAAGAAAGAAGATGGTTTCCATATGATGCCAGGCATCGTACACCCCTATGAGCTTCACATTGTGCACACCTGTTCAGCAAGAGAGGCATCATATGCATTTCAAATCAGTGTAGTGAACAAAATAATTGAAGACAATTAAACAGGATTTACTTGATTTTACTCGAGTGTTAGCTTATTATAACAGCTAATTGAAATCACGATCCACCACATCCTTAAGAAATGCATACAAAATTCTTATTTAAATATCCTAAATAATAAATCTATGAGCTTGAATATCCAGAAGAAAAAAAACCATTACTATAAACAAATAAAACCTCAAATTCATATTGCAAGATCAATAATCTCAGATTTTTTTCATGTAAAAGAGCTCGTTAACCTGTGAAATCATTTAATTAAAAAAAGAAATTAAGACAGATTCATACTTGAGATTTGTTCAGCTTGTTGTGGTGTCAGCTTGGGAGAGAATCCACTCGCCACTGTGTTATAACTGTAGAGCAAAGCCTCCTTTGCAGCATCCTCGCTATAGATATGTACAGAACAACAAAAACCCTTAAAATCCAAGGCATAAACAAATAAATATTTATACAGATCTGGATTACGACACCACACAGTACAATACCTGCCAAGAACAGAGGCGAGGGTTCGGATATGGTAAGCCTCGGGCTCCTCGTGCTGAGGTCTCTTGGTATAGACAATCTGAACCGATGCTGCTGCTGATGAATCAGCCATTGAAGGAACAGACTTGGCCATTCTGATTACAAATATCAAACCCAACAACAAAATCAACGGTGATGATGATAAGAAAGAGAAGGGAAATTTGGTTCTTCTGTACATATTGGATTTTGAGCTCTGCTGCATGTTCTCTTATATATATCAATGATCTAAACCCTTTGAATGAACAATAAAATAATTCTAAAAGCATTAGCAATCACTGGAGCACAGATGAAATCGACAAAGCACAACAACAAAGAAAACGAATGAGAGACTCTAATACCATCATCGTCAAGAGAAGCCTCATCATATAATCATTCTCCAGCAAGTTAGAGACATAGGTAATGCCATCTCTCTCAGAAAAGAACTAATACTCCACTTGGAAGATGATCTCACCAACCTCTCACCACTTAACACAAGAGCTACACCCTCTCTCCTTGCCTTAATATCGAATAAGTAAACTAACTTCTTCTCCCTCAAACGCGCCTAAAGCTTTCTCTATGGTCGACTAAGTAAACTACCTTTTTCTACTGAATGAGAAAAGATTGAATGACTTGCCTCATTCTCTCAATCAATTTGAACTTCTTTGCCTGATCATCATCCCCGTTGAGGAATATCTCTTTTCTTCTAGAGATCGCTGCCATGAAGAAGAAAAAAAACATCTTCTTTAAATCAACAAAACATAAGTAAAACAACAAAAAGCTTTGATCTTCCCAATTAAAAACAAAGCCCCAGTACCTAATATCTCTCTCAAATCAGCCAAACATCAATAAAAAAAATTCAACATTGTCCATTTAAAAACAGAACCCAGTTCACTACTCTCTTATTTAATAGTTAAAATCAGAAACCTGAGTTTTGTTATCATTGTTGGCAAGCACAAGCGCCATTTTTGGAGCAATATTTGGAGTTCGCATTGACATTCTTCGAAACGGGTTTGAAACGTCATCTTCCATTAGCCTTCAAAAAATCCAAAAAAGAATCAAAATATAGTTGAAAATATTAACAGAAATGGAAAAAAACACAGGTGGACCCTGATGGGAGGAGAGCTGAGATCACAGCATCTCTATCAAGTTCGTTTCTTCTCAGTGACCTCCTCCTCCCTGGAATTGATCAATAATCATGGAACCACGACAGCAGCTGCATGGTTATGTCCGTCTCAGAAATCATGGTTTCTAAAGACTCAAAGCAGTTTTCGACAGTCACCAAAATACCTTAGGTTACGATGATATTTCAGAGAGACAATAATTTTGTTAAAGAGAAAGAGAGCGAACCCAGGTGAAGGAAAGCGGGGCTTTTGGATTCAATTCCTCTGGCCAAATTCTTTCGAGATGAGAGAGAATTGAAAAAGCTTGAAGAATTTAATCTATTTTGACCAGACCCACAATTTCTCTCTGAACTGTCATGGACCTGTTGTTGTTAGCTTATAAGAGCAGAAAATAGGGGAGAGTCAGGTAGGCAAAACGGAAAAGGAAAAAACAAAGGAAAACAAAACAATTAGATGAAACAATTGTTTCAATCATAAACAATGTTATATGAACAATATTTTAACATAACAACCCACCGGGAAGAGATCATATAACATACCTTTTTGTAAGCAGTTGGCTGTCTTGGCTCAATCGGTGGTGTGACGACCGGCGAGTAGAGATAAGAAAGGTAGAGATTGCAAAGGTAGGGGATGAGTGTGTTGAGGGAAGGAAGGGGCGGCGGCTAGGTTTAGGAAAGAAGTAGAAAATTTAGTATTTATAGTGAACCGGTTCAGTCTGGACCGGTTCGGTGTGGACCGGTTCATCTGAACCAGTTGCTTCCCAAATAACAAAAAAAGAGAACCAAAATCAAATGTTTTGGCCGAGGGATTCGAACCCCTGCGCGCTGCATTTTCCAGCGCGCAGCGAACCTCTCGGCCACAGCCACCCATCTGTCTATCTCCACCAAAGAAAATACAAAAATAAGGCCTGTGTAAAAAAAAAAAAAAAAAAGGAGCACAAACTCGCGCGAAGCAGGTAGACAAATTGCGAGTCCACAGTAGTTTACAGTCTGCGTGAACAGTAATTTTCCGAGCTCTTTTAGCTCTTTACTTAATAAAACTTCATTTTCATTTTTTTTAACAATTTAAGCATTTAAATCAATCTAAGTAACTTAACTAAACTCATGTATAACAATTTCCTTGACAGATCTTTACAATAATCTATCACAATATCACTAAACTATGCATAATTTGATTACATGAAATTTAAACCCTTACTGGTCTATCATTGGGCTTTTAAGAACCCCGTGATTTTATTTATTATTTCAATCAATTTCATTACCTAACGTAACTTATCTTACTCAATTTGTTAAATTTATAGTCAAATTGCAATTCCGTTAAATTTTCACCATAAACCTTAACATTAATTTCAATAAATTGAACTTCAACTGTTATCCATTTCACTCAAATTTGCTACATTAGATTTATAACCTTTTATCAAACAATAATATAGTCTTTAAATCTCAATTATTTGAAACTTTCCATATTCTTGCCCCTTTTCTTATTCTTTCTTCAACTTCCTTCTCTATCTCAATCATCTCTTTGATCTCTCTTATTTATTTTTATTATGGATGTGTTTTCCCCCCTTCAAACTCTCTATTTTCACTCCTAAACCTTAATCTTTGGCCTTCCAAAATGAATGAAAATAAGAAAAAGTAAAATTACCTCTTTTTATTTTATTGCACCCATTAAGTTATATCAGTGATAGTAGTTAAAATAGTCTAGTTATTTGTCAAAATAGCTAGTGGTTTTTGTTATTAGAAAAATATACATCTTCAACCAATTTTTTTTTTCTTTTTAACCTTTTTTTCTTTTCATTTATTATTTTAATCCATTATACCATCTTTTATATTATATAATTATTTTTATTATTTTTTATCTCTGGTTTTACAACATAGCTAATTGCGCGTTGTTTTCTGGTTGACTTTTCAATTAAGTGGTTGAAATGCTATGATTTGACTTTTTTACTCTAAAACCCCAATTTTAACTTGTTTTCACCTATAGATACCTATAAAATATCTTAAAATCTCAATAATCTCATTTCAAGCCCTAAGAAAATTATAATCACTATAAAAAATGAAATATAATTGAATAAAAAACAATAGTATGAGTCTGAATCTATTTTTCTGACATGTTCAAAGGAAAACACTATAACAATTGAACCCCTCTTTCTAAGATGAATTCACTGACACTAAGATCAACCTCTTTCACGTAAAAAATATGACCAAGTATACTTTTTCTCTCCTCTCAAATACATTATAGACTAAAATGTAAAATAAATTAAGCTTAAGCCTGAAACATAAAACTCTCAAAACATAGGGACCACAAATTAAGAAATTAAAACTACATGTATCAAACTATAGTTTTCCAAGTACCATGAAAGTGAAAAAGAAAAAGGGGTTTTAATGTGTTTAATCTAGTCCCAATTGTTTTAAAATTTTGATTCGATAAAATTTAATTCTATTTTGCAACATTCATCATCAATTAATGTAGTGATAAAATTTATTTCATCATCAATTAAATAAGTGATATTTTTTTTTTGATTTTTTTCTTCTAATTTAATCATTTAACATCTACTTGATTTGGAATTATACTTCAATTTTTTTTTTTATGAGGTTATCCCATTCTTATTATCGAAGTTAAGGGTTTGACAGGTTAGCCTAGTTGACTCAAGTAAGTTTTTTGTGCCTTTTGTTTATTTGTTTAATTACATTCTTTAACACTGAATTGATTAAAAATTAAGATTAATAATTTATTTTGATTTCCTTTCTATAAAGTTATCTTAGTCACATAACTTGGATTGATTCAAGTTGTTTTTTTTTATCTTATTTGTTATTTGTTATTTGTTTTTCAATTACATCATTCAATATTACATTTATTGAAAATTGGGTTTCATAGTTTGTTTTGCTTTGCTTTCTATATAGTTATCTTGATCCCACAATTTAGGTCATGAATCTGGTAGAATAACCTAGGTTGATCTGAATCGATCTAATATATTTTTGTCTCAATAATAAAAAAATTATATCATCTTAAAATTGTTTTAGTCAAACCATGTTTTTAACGATAATTGAGGTTGTCTTTGTAACCTTCAAGTTGATTAGGGCACATCAATTCAACCTCCACTTAGTTTATTTTTTCTATTAGAAAACATTTTAGTAACATCTAGATATTTTCCTAACATTAAAAAAAGCACATCAATTCAACCTCCACGTAGTTTATTTTTTTTATTAGAAAACATTTTAGTAACATCTAGATATTTTCCTAACATTAAAAAAACTTATCTAACTCGCAGGGTAATGGAAGCCAATGATCTAGTAGTAACATATTAAATAACCTAACAATATTTTTTTTTTTGAAAAAAGGTTTTTTGTATATAAAAAAACTAAAATTGTCTTTCTATTTTGTTATCTTATTTGTAATGCTTGTGAGGGCTAGTTTTCCTAGAAACAAAACCTAATTCTCTATTTAATATTATAATACAACTCTGTATAGTTATTGTATCATTTTTAAATCCCTATCATCTTCATCTACTTTCATGACCTTTGGTCATTTCTTTACTTTTTAATTTATTTGTTTTGTTAAAATTAGATACAGTAAGAAAAAAGTATTTATATATTCGAACAAATAATAATGACAATTTTATAACTTTAAGTTACAAAAATAAATCTAAAAAAAAGAGAAAAAAGTGTGGTTAGATTATTTAGAATGCCGACAGTGTGTACTAAAAACATATCATAATCTTAATTGAATTAAAAGTTACATCGAGCTGACTGAAACTAACAATGAAAAAGTTTTTGCTCATCAAAAATAAATCTAAAAAAAAGAGGCCTCGTCAAAAAGTTTTATGCCATGCCGTAAGCAAACACAGTCTAGTCACTTGGGCAATTTGAATCACGATGCCAAGGACGAGGCCAGAAAAAGACATCCACCCTTATCTCCACTGCGCTATGAAACAAAATACAAATTAAATAAAATATCATCACTTGAAACCAAATAATTACGAGAAATAAGAATTGAAATGTAAACACAGGCTATAATGATAAACGAAGCCATGTCTTTGTTCTGTCTTTGTATAAAAATTGTATTAATATTATGTTTTTATGTCACTATTCCAATCCACAGTGCACATGAGTCTTGCGCTACAGGAAAAAAAGCCACAATAAATGTGGCACGCTGTTTATATATATAGTAATAAAAATCCAAACTAATAACTTGTAATCGCTAATGTTAATACACAATCTGCATCAAATAGCCGCCATTTTATACTATTCCGTGTTGAAGTTTCTGAGTTTCATCAGCTCTCGCAACTTGATTGGTCGCCCAATGCAGACATGGACCAGTACTGCAAGTTTACTAGTCAAAGATCGAGCCTTCAAGTTAGAAACAAGCTCATCCAGACTTTTCAACCACCATGGCTGCGTCTTGATTTTCATCATGCGAAACCAAACAGAACCAGATTTTCTATAAATACCCACACCATTTCATAGCTACAAGAATCCCGATCGAGTTCAGACAAACTTTTGTAAAATATTATGGGAGAGGTGAAACTGATTGGATCTTATACGAGCCTGTTCTGCACAAGGGTTGAATGGGCTTTGAAGTTTAAAGGAGTGCAATATGAGTACGTGGAAGATGATGTATTCAATAAAAGCCCTCTTCTTCTTCAGCACAACCCTGTTCACAAGAAGGTCCCCGTTCTTGTCCATGATGGCAGGCCAATTGCTGAGTCACTTGTCATCCTTCAATACATCGACGAGACATGGAGTGGTAATACCTTGCTGCCTCAAGATTCGTATGACAGAGCCATGGCTCATTTTTGGGCTAAATTTGCTGACGAGAAGGTGCGTGCGTGTGTTTGTGTGATGTACTAATTATAGTTTGTTTCATTTTCTCACAAAATTAAAGGTTCATGGCTTGAATATTGTGTTAATCATCTCATTTAAAAGTTTAGCCTATTAGATAAGGTCCCAGAATATAATTTATATTATTCTTTAACATACCTTCTCAAGTGAAAGCTCTTTGAGCTTGAAACTTGTACAAAATCATACTACTTTGTGCTTGATTTTTATCAAATAAAATAGAGGTGGTGAGATACCATGTTAAGGAATCATCTCACTTAAAAACTTAAACTATTAAATAAAATCCCAGAATATAATTTATACTATTCTTTAAACATCTTGATCATACCAATTTCTCTATACTTTTGTATATCATACCAGATGAAACTTAACGCCAGTACTATAGTTTTAGATTGACATGCTTGTATCTATATCTTGGAGATTTTGCCTGCATGCTAACGAAGTTTCATGTCACCGGCCCCTTCTATTATTGCAAGGACAGTGCATGATGGGATCATTTATGGCTGCGTGGAAAGACGGAGAAGAAAAGGAGAAGGCCATCGAGTCTGCGCAGGAATCATTTGCGTTTCTTGAGAAGCTGATTCAAGGGAAGAAATATTTCAGTGGAGAAGATGAGATAGGGTATTTAGATCTAGCATTGGGTTGGATCCCCCTCTGTCTTGAAATTGTGGAAGAAGTTGGAGGCATGAAACTGATTGATGCTGAGAAGTTCCCGTCTCTTCTTGAATGGGCTCACAACTTTGCTGAAATCCCACTCATTAAAGAACGTTTTCCACCAAGAGATGCCCTTGCCAACTACTTCCATAAAATTGTAGGCCTCATGCGTTCAAAAAAATAATTATAAGCTGCTGCATGCAAATGGGAGGAACGAGAAGAGCTAAAGATTCAATATGTGATGTTTTTCTTTTCATTGTTCTCTTTAAAATTAAATCTGGTTGTAACAAAGTTGTCAGTTTTGCTTTGGTGGGCGTTTTTTTTTTTTCAATTGTTATGGAATGTTTTGGTTGTAAAAGTCAAACAAACATAATTTCAAAATTAAAAACATCTCTAAAATTTCAAAATATTATGAAAGTAAAATGTCTTAAAATAAAATAAATATAAATCAAACATCGTCTATATCATTAATATAAAAATAAGGATCTTAATCTTGTGGTGGTATGTAAGGAAAGTCATCAACTAGACATTCCAATAGTTGGTCATTTCCACCAAGCTCATTCTCCTCATTAAAACATGTCTTTTCATCTTCTAAATTTAAAGTAGACAAAGGTATTTCAATAGTCTACCAACCAAGGTTGTCAATACCGTTCCGTTCCGGCCGAAACATTTCATACCAGTAAAAAAAACGAGGTCAATTTTATCTCGGTTTAAATTTCGGTTCGTTTCGGTAATTTCAACCAAATATCGACCGAAACATACTAGTATTGTTTCGTTTATGCCGTTTCGGCTACATAAAAAATTATTTAACTTTTTTAACCCTTAAGCCAGCACACATCCAGGTCAAATGGATGTCACCGGCCCAAGATCCGTCCAGGCAAGCAGGTCTTACATGACTTCCTGATTTATTTTTATAGATACAACTCTTTGCCTAGACATCTATTTATTCAACGTGGGATAACCTTCAGCATTTAAAGCCACAAAATGTAAACCTCTTCACAATCCACCGATGTGGGATAGCATAATGATTTGTCCAACTAGACAAATTTAATTGATTTGTCCAGCTGCAGACAAATCAATGTAAATGTAACCGTATGTAAGTTTATATATATATATATTAAAATTTAAAAAATATATATTATAAAAAAATAAAATTGTTGCGTCAACTTTGATTTTATAAAAAATAAAAATTATATTTAGTTTTTTTGTTTTTTTATATATATAATTAATTAATTAATTATGAATAGTACAACCCCGAAACGGCATGCCGAAACACTTCAAAACTGAAACTTTTTGTACCAATAGAAAAAATGAAATGCCAACCGAAACGGTATTGACAACATTGCTCCCAACTGATATCATCTCCATCAAAAAGGTTGGGCTCTTCACAAATCCATTCATTTAATAGGTCAATGTTATCAAGGCTAAGGGGATCTAAATCACCTCTTATTTTGCTCAAATTCCTACAAAGAATAAACATGAAAGAAATTAAAAAATTGATATCAATGTAATAGAAAATAATTATTATTTTCAATATTATTATTAATATAACAGTATTGATATCTTACCTCTATTTAATCTTTAGATTATAACTAACAAATACTAAATCATTTAATCTCTTGTGCTCAAGCCTATTTCGCTTTTTAGAATGGATGAATTCACATACACTCCAATTTCTTTCATACCCAGTTGCACTATGACATTGACTAAGAGCTTGAATTGCAAACTTTTGAAGTTTTTGAGTATCATTGCCAAATTACTCCCACCGTACAACTAGATAAGAAAAAAATTCAATAAATCAGATATTATAGATTAAAAAAAAGCATTATATTTTAAAAAACTAAAAGTTATGTAGTATCCCACATCGGCGGGTGAGGGAGTTGTAGCTGGCCTTATTAAGAGTGCTAGTTTCATACTTGTCATACGCGTTTTGGGGCGTCAGGCTCAGAAGTGGGCTCGCGTCACCAGGAACAAAACCGTGAAGGCGGTAAGGCCCAAAGCGGACAATATATGGCAGGTTGGGCCGGGCTGTTACAAGTTATTACCTGAATTTAACTTTTCTCTTTGACGAATAGCTAGGGACATGCCAAAATCACCACTTGCTTTCTTATACTCAATTTGGACACTAATTATATCTTGAATGTCATAATTAGGAACCAATCTAGTAATTTCGCTAAGCAAACCTCGAGTAACCTTCTTTTATTTTGAAAGAAAAGGCCCAAAATATATTCCAGGATTAAGAAAACAACCTTTTTTCAATAACTAAGGTGTTCGGGCTAGGTTACGCGCGCCACGACTAATCTCTGGATCCATCTTTTTTTATATATTTTTTTCCCTGTTTTGTTTTTCCACTTATACAAAAAAAAAATTCTCCAACCGAAGTGTCCGGGTCAGCTTACGCGCACCAAGATTTTTTCTTCCCAGGTATATTTTTTTTTTGTTACTTGCCAACTGAGCGCGCCACAAATAATCACTGGACTCATTTTTTCCTTTTTTTCCCACTTATACATTTTTTTTATATAATCAGGGTGTCCGGATCAGCTTACACGCGCCACGACTATTATTATTTTATAGAATACCTAAAGGAGATCGCAATTCCAAAAAGTGATGAATATATATATTTTAAGGCGCTCATATGAAATAAATAGCAAAATATATAATTAGTCTAACATATTTATCAGAGAAAAAATCACAAATAATTATTATCATTATTTTTAAGACGCTAATATGAAATAAATAGAGAAATATATAATTAGTCTAACATATTTATAGGGGGAAAATTACAAATAATTATTGTCATTATTTTGAATGTCTTATCGACAATAATCAGAAATTTCAACACCTAATAATATTTTTTTTTAAAAATTAAAATAAAATAAATGAAAAAACAAAAATAAATATTATTAGATTTTAAAAAATTATTTGGCTTGAAGAATAAATAAAAAAGAAAAAAGAAAAAAGAGAATAATCTGCCGAACAATTACGAAACACCTAGCCGCCAACGAATAGCCAATTGACTACAAAAAATAAAGTAATTCATCTCTAATTGATTTTATTGATTGTATTTTTTTCATCAACCGATTATATAATTGTCAAAACAATAAGACACACCAAACAATCAATCAATTGCAGTTTTGCAATCTATGAATTAAATAAATCGACACAAAATAGCAATCAACCAGAAATAATCAATCTCTGATAGATTTTAACGGTTGCAATTTTGCTATCTGTTGGTTAAATCGTTCGTTGCCGTTAAAATAAACCCAACCATCAACAAGTTCGATACAAGAAAAAAATAATTCATCTTTTATTCATTTTATTAATTGCAAATTTACGTCCACCAATTAAATAACTGTCAGAACAATTAAAACACGCCTAACAATTAATCAATTATAGTTTTTCAATATGCAAATTACATAAATCGATAAAATATTTAAGCAAGTTCACCCATTAATGAATTAGCTATAAAATACAATCCACTCATCTTTAATAGATTTCATCGATTATAATTTTGAGAGTTGTCAACTAAATTATTATTCGAGCACTTAAATTGATAACAACAATAAACTAATTCGATACAAAAAAAAAAATCTACAATAGAATTTAACGATTACAATTTGCTATCTACCAACTAAATAATTCTTTGCAGGCCCAATAATTAATCAGATCGCTATATCAAGAAAGCCCAGCGGAACGCGCGGGCTAGCCAACTCGTTTATTTCTAAACCACATGTTTGTAAGAAAAATTAAAACCAAAATAATCGCTAGGAAATCATTTAAATAACATCAAATTTAAAAGAAACTTATCTTAGAGTGTGTTGGAGTCTTAAGCCCCGTTTGTTTGCTGGAAAGTGGTTTCCTTTTGGAAAGTGAATTCCGGGGAAAGTGAATTCCTGTAAAGTGAATTCCGATGTTTGGCAGTGTTATGGAAAATAAACTGGAAAACACTTTCCAGTGTTTGTTTGTGTTATGGAAAATGAACTGGAAAATAATTTATTAATAAATTAATTTTTTTTTCAAGTTTATTAAAATAATGAGGAACAAATCTTACAAATTAAAAAGTTGAATGAGAGTGAAATTGAAAAAAAAATATAATTTCATAAATTATCTCAAATAAAATAAATAATAATCAAAATAATAGAGATCAAATCTAAAAAATTAAAAAAAAATGAAAGGTGAATAAATTAAAAATAATAATAATTAACATTTCATAAATTATTTCAAATAAAATAAGTAACAATAAAAAAAAATGAGGACCAAATTTGATAGATAAAAAAATTTCAATAAAAAAAATGATAAGAAAAAAAAGCAAATAGCAATTATAAAAAATAAGGACCAAAATTAATATAAAAAATTAAATTTTAAGAGATGGAATTGAAAAAATAAATATTCAAAACAAATTATATATAGCAATCAAAAGTTTGAGGATCAAATTTGATATAATCAACAAATAATGACATTTCTAAATTTTTTCACAACTTCCTGAAAGTGTTTTTCCCACTAAATTTTTCCTGAAAAACACTTTCCGAAAAACCAAGCCAAATTTTTTCTTTGACTCGAAAGTGTTTTTCCGTTGATCAACTTTCCGGAAAGCAAACAAATACAGGAAAGTTTGGAAAGTGGTTTCCCGGAAACCACTTTCCTTGAAACAAACAAGGTATTAATATCTTTTGTAAGTCGGGAAACCACTTTCCTTGAAACAAACAAGGCATTAATATCTTTTCTAAGTATAACCAATTTTTTATCCATCGATTCTATGAGTAAAACTAGAACATTCGGATTCTTTAGTAACTCTGATCAAATAACTAAGTAGAGACTCTTTGAACAATCACTGACGCAATGGCGCGTGACATTAATTATTATTAATGATTTTTCTCTATATATTAAAACAGATGATTCTTGATTTATTTAATTATATATGTTTGTAAGATTTTTTTTATCTATACTTAATAAAAATTTTTTATCTAAAAAGACATGTTGAAAAATGATGCTATTTGTTTTTATATAACATTTTTAATCTGTAACTTTATATATATATATATATATATATATATATATATATATATATATATATATATATATATATATCTGTATGTGTGTCTATTTTTATATAAAAATTATATTGAAAAACCTATGTATATTGTTTTACATAGAAAAATCCGATTAACTGTTGCATAAATCTAGAATAATAAAACACCAAAAACTGAAAGTAGCCTGTCAGAAAACCGCATGACCATCCCCAGCCACATAATAGCGCTAGGGAACGATCCTCTGCAACCATATATATATATAAAATCTATCAAACAAACATATTAAAAAAAAATTAGTTTTCTTAATTTATATTATCATTATATTATTGAGATTTTATAAGAATCAATCTAAGTTAATTCAAGTTTAATTTATAATGTTGATTATTGTAAATTAAAAATATGTAGAATTAGTATTGTAGTCTCCCTTAATAATATATATAATATATTCCATTCATTATTAAATGGTATATAATTCAAGTCAGGTAATTGATGCATTCTTGTTAAATCAAATAATATAAGTCATGTAACAGTTAATAAATATATAATTCAACACTATATATCATTTTTAAATAATTTATATATAAAATTTTACCAATCATTAATAATATACTAATAAGTAAGTATTACTAAGGATTTCAATGACATAATTTTATATATTAAATCACATCTAGTATTAATATTCCAAATATGATTTTAAAAAATAAATTTATTATGATTATAAGATATTTTACACTAGTTTGTTATAATATGATTTTGTGAGGTGCTAGAAAAATAAAAAATAAAAACTCAGACCTCATAACTTATTCCATGAGTAGCCGACAGTTACAAAAGACCTTTACCTTACTCGATTTATTTCCATTTCTATCTAAAACTATTAAGAATATAAGGGATTGAAACTGAGTAAAATAATAATATATATTCCTAGATATTAGATTAAAACAAATTTGAATTTTTTTTTTTTACTTTAAATTAAAAAATTTGCGTGTTTTTATATTATTTTCATGGGCTGAGGTTGAAAATGATCTTTAAAAAAATAAAAAATGCATCATTTTATTATATTTATGAACAAAATACATTTTCAAAATCAAACTCAAACACAATCTAAACATTATAATATTAATTTAACAGTCAATACAAAATTAATTAAGTTTCACATAGGTTTACCGAATAACTAGATTAATAAAAGGAAATAGTTATAAGTGAAGCGGATGGTACAGATGTATAAAAAATCTACCTGAACCCAATCTGATCCATCGCCATATCTGTATACAAGCTGTCAAATAAGAAATGAGGTGGGTCCCAACTGCCAAAGTGTTGCTCCAAGCTGTCAGCTCAATCAACGACTACTACTCCAATTACCACATTAAAAAAAAATATATTATTTGTTAGAAAATCACGTGACCTCCTGACTTTTGTCTGCTTAATAATTCTAGACAAGGCACCCTGAGCCAAGACATCATCACGACCGTACCATTTAAGATCTACCCTAGATTTTCGGACTGTTTCTCTCTACTTTTGGCCTCACTCCCTTCGCCTTTTCTTTTTCTTTTTTTTCTTTTATGCTTAGCGTATATCATATATTAAATATCTAGGTACAAGTTAGCTGTTGGTCAAAGAAAATATTCAAATACATGGCCAGTCGATTAACAGATTTTGTCACTGAGGTTTAAGAACGCATTTAAAAAAAATTATTTTTAGATTTTATTTTAAAATTTAAAAAATATTATTTTTAAATTATTTTCATATATTATTATAAAAAAATTAAAAATTAAAAAATATTATTAGCACAACCCTGTTCACAAGAAGGTCCCCGTTCTTGTCCATGATGACAAACCAATTGCTGAGTCACTTGTCATCCTTCAATACATCGATGAGACATGGAGTGGTAATACCTTGCTGCCTCAAGATTCGTATGACAGAGCCATTATTTTCTTCTTTGTTTTTCTCACAAAATTAAAGGTTTATGGCCTGAGGCTTGTGTTAAGAAACCATCTCATATAAAAATTTAAGTTATTAGGTAAAGTTCCAGAATATAATTTATATTATTCTTTAACACATTCTCTCGAGTGAAAGCTCTTTGGACTTGAAACTTGCAGAGACACATATATATAAATATTGTAGATTTAATAATCATAATATCATAATGTAATTAATAATTCAAGTAAATTGGGCACTTTTTTTTATTCTCCCAACAAACTATTTGCAATGCTATCACAGACAAGATCTATACGTGAAGGCCTCTGCAATCCCTGACTATTTTCATGAACTACAATATTTAGTAAAAAATCATCTGGGATATAATTGGGATTACGATCATATTCAACAAAAACTTGAAATTATTTTTGCCCATATAAATCGTTTCAGGGGGTGACACCTGATACTCAATAAATAGGATGAAATTATAATCTTTATTTTCAAATGAGGAGGGAGATGAACTTTGTTAAGTTTTGCAGGAGTGGATGATTTTATTTCCTTATAAACTTGAAATTATTTTTGCCCATATAAATCGTTTCAAGTTCAATGATCTGTAAATATATTGTTCATAATCATGTTGCGTGGAGATTCATATATAAAATGCATTACAAGCCTAATAAAAGTTCAATTTTAGATATAGTTGAGGTTCGCTGTTATGATATTTATATTAATAAAAAAATAAAAATAGTTGAGTTGTGATTAAGTTGGCTCAAACACTCATTAATAATAATAATAATAATAATAATAATAATAAATATGCCGTCTTGTCACGGTTTGTTTATTTGAGAATCAAGGACGACTGTGGCTGCTCTGCCTGTCAAGTGCATTATTTAGTTTGAATCTTTCCCCTTATTGATGAACAATAAACAAACAAACAAACATAAATGATATAAACTCGTGGGCTTCGAGGAAGCTAGCTAGCTAACAGACAACAAAAACTGCTCTCGAGTCAGCTTTCACCACCATCGGCCGAAAAAGAAAGGCATGGTAAGAACCACTTCTATATAAGTGATAGAGGTTTGCATGCCTCATTCTATATCCAATGGCCCGCCAACTTAGGAGCAGCTTTGCCTCACTCTACACCTTAGAGGCATGCTGTTCCTAAATACATAAATAATATGGGAGATGCATTTAGAGTCTCACTCGGTCAGAGAAGTTTCATTGTCAAAGCTGTTCAGTCATACAAGGTAAGGATTCTTTTTCTTGTGATCAATTCCTTACTTGCAAAAATAAATAAATTAATGTATAGGCTTCTTAGATTTTGTTGTTGTTGTTATTGATATTCAACCAAATAGTGTTATTAAATTCCTTGTTTGATGATTCAATTCAACTAATCTGCATATTATATGGAGCCTTGTTTTTAAAGCAAGATGTATAAATGGTTGTTGTTGTTTATAAAGGAATTCGTTGCTAACAAATATTAGCAACGGAATTTGCATTGGAAATTATCCGATGCAAATCCGTGGATGGAAGCAAAAGGATTTCCTTTGCTAGTTTCCGTTGCTGCCTGATGAAAATTTTGTTGCTAAGCTTTGTTATTCAATAAAAATTTCATTGCTAATTTCTGTTGTTAATCATAATTAATATTTAAATTAATATTAATTTTACTAATTTATGAATTCTATAATTAATTATGAATGAATATTTTAAAACTAGTAGAACATCATTGATACTTAAAACTAAATATGATTCAAATAAAAATTTAGTAAATTAAAATTCATAATACAACCAAAAATTCAATTAAACTTACATGTGCAACTAAATCAACTTTCAATAAAAAGATACATATCTTAAAGTTATTAAGGTGGAAACGATCTAGGATATTGTGGATGAGAGGAAGATGGATAAATAAAAAAATATGGGTGTTTTTATATTATTTTCATGGGCTGAGGTTGAAAATGATCTTTAAAAAATAAAAAAATACATTATTTTATTATATTTATGAACAAAATACACTTTCAAAATCAAACTCAAACACAATCTAAACATTATAATATTAATTTAACAGTCAATACAAATATCTGAATTAAATTAAAATATTCCTTAAAATAGAGCTGGAGGGGGGCGTCCTGGATCGGGAGGTCTAGGGTGTTTAGGAGAGGGAGAATAGTGTGTTGACAAGTATGCATGTATTTGCTTTAATTTCTTCATTTTAATTTTATGAATTACATTCCGATGCTTGGTAACCATTTATGCTTATACTAATGGTCTATATTTTTTTCATGTCAAATAATACATTATTTTATTTAAAAATTACATATAAATTTTTTAAAATAATAGTTATACGATGATACTAAAAAATTATATGATTATTAATTTTAAAATAGATAAAATTAATTAAGTTTCACATAGGTTCACCGAACAACTAGATTAATAAAAAGAAATAGTTATAAGTGAAGCGGATGGTACAGATGTATAAAAAAATCTACCTGAACCCAATCTGATCCATCGCCATATCTGTATACAAAGCTGTCAAATAAGAAATGAGGTGGGTCCCAACTGCCAAAGTGTAGCTGTCAGCTCAATCAACGACTACTACTCCTATTACCACATTAAAAAATATATATATTATTTGTTAGAAAATCACGTGACCTCCTGACTTTTTGTCTGCTTAATAATTCTAGACAAGACATCATCACGACCGTACTCATTTAAGATCTACCCTAGATTTTCGGACTCTGTTTCTCTCTCACTTTTGGCCTCACTCCCTTCGCCTTTTCTTTTTTTCTTTTTTTCTTTTTATGCTTAGCGTATATCATATATTAAATATCTGACTGTATTTTTAAAAAATATTATTTTTTAAAAACAATTATTATTATTATTTGTTGTTTTAAATTAA
>CM055440.1:8545113-8589576 GCA_029228465.1 Salix viminalis | reverse complement strand
AAAACAATCAAGATGATATTTTTCAAATAAATATTGAAATAACAACATATTAGATTGACTCAGATCAACTTGGGTTAACTTGTTAAATTTGTTATATGGGTCTTGAGACATTGATAACCTTATAAAAAACTAATGTATATATATAAAATTTAATTCTCAATTAACTTAATGTTCAAAAATAAAATTGAAAACTAATTTCAAATAAAAATGAGTCGAGTCGACCTAGATTAACCTTCTAAATCAGAGTCATGAAACTAGAATAAACCCATAAAAGTGCATCAAAATAAATTATGAAGCTCAATCACAGTCAACTTATACTAAAGGATGAAATAAAAAATAAATAAATAAAGACACAAAAACCATCCAAGTCAACAAAACAAACTCGACATCTCGGCCATAAAACCATTAAAATCCTCATAAAACACACACTTAAATAAGTTACAAAGAATATTTTTTTTATCAACTCAATATTAAAGGTTGAGATTGAAAAAAAAAAAACAAATAAAAGGAGAAAAATGAAGTCAACCTGCTTAAATGGTAACCAGGTTATACACATTGTGATAACCTTATGAAAAACGAATAAAAATAATATGCAATTCAATTACCAAATAATCCAATAACATATTGACTTAAGTCGATCTGAGTTAACTTATGAATATTGAGTGAAGAGACCATAATGATTCCATATAAAACAAAATTGAAGTCTAAAACCTAGTAAACTTAATTTGGAGATGAAATTGAAAACTGCATCAACTAAAAAACAAAACTCTCACAATTTCTAATTTTTTAGGACCAAAATGTATAATTCCTTAGCATTTCATTGTTCATTGTTATAGTGAAATGCTATGGAGTTTTAGTATATTACTAGATAATTGTATGCACTATACTACAAGTTAGATTGATTTTTTTTTCTCGATATAAAAAATATCTAGGTGTTGTTATTGTGTTTTTAGTAGAAAAAATTAAAACTACATAGGAATTGACATGATATAACCTAATTGACTTGGTAGGTCCAAAGAGAATCTGAATGACAAAGAAAAATATAGTTTAACTAAAAACACCACGATGACATGTTTTTTTTCAAGTTTTGAAATGACAATGTATTGGATTGACTTAGATCAACTAGGGTTAACGTGTCAAATTTGTTGTCCATATCATGAGATCTTGATAACCTTATAGAATAGAAATAAAGTAAAATATTCAATCTAATTATTAATCAACCTAATATTAAAAGATAAGATTAAATAAAAAAAAGATAAAAACAATGACTCAAGTTAATGCATGTTAACCTTTCAAAACTAGGTGAGAAGTCCCAGTGATACATTGAAAGGAAATTGAGAAAAAAGTTCTGAACTCTAATTCAACATCAATTCAATATTGAAGGATGAAATTGAAACAAACATCAATTAAAAAAAGAGAGTAAAAACCTGCAAGACTCGCGACCGAAATCATGAGACCATGATAACCTCATAAAAAATATAATGAATTATAATTTATAATCAACCCAATATTGAAAGATGAAGTTGAGAAAAAAATTTAAAAAACAAAAAAAACTGAATCAACATGGTTAACCCGCAAAACTCGTAACATGGATCATAACTCTAGGAACTCCATAGAAAAAAATAATAATGATAAATTATGAAGTCTAATGGTCAATAAACCTGCTATGGAGAATGAAATTGAAAACAAAACGATAGATCTATTTTTTTTTAAGGATCAAATCGTAAAATGCCTTGATATTTCATTGTCACTATAAAATACGAAGGCCTTTTAGTATAATTACTAGATAATTGAGTGTATTATGCTACGAGTTAGATAAAAATATTTCTAGACTTAAAAAAATATCATGTGTCATTAATGTATTTTTAAGTATAAAAACAAATTAAAACTATATAGGAATTTACTTGATATGACTTAGATAATTTGACAGGTCAATAAATAACCCAGATTACTGAGAAAGATATATTTTAACTCAAAAACTCAAGACAATATGTTTTTTTTATAAGTATTGAAATGGTAATATATCAAATCAAATCAAATCAAACTAACAAATCTGTTACTCAGGTCATTAGACCCTCATAACCCTATAAAAAGAAAATAAAAAAAATATTCAACTCAATTCTCAATCAACCAAATTTTATAGGATAAAACCAAATAAAAAGGACACCAACAATAACCCGAGCTAACTTGGGTTAACCTATCAAACCCGAGTGAGGAGAGTAAGATAACTCAATATAAAACAAATAAAATTGAAATTGAAATAAAGTACAATTCCTTATCAATGTAATTTGAAGGAAGAAATTGAAATAAATTTCAATTAAAAAAAGGAAAAAAAAACTAAATCAAACTCGCTGATCCATAAAACTTGCGACCTAAGTCATGAGACAATAATAATTTCATAGAAAACAAATCAAGTAAGTATTATTATTATTATTATTATTATTATTATTATTATGAAGTCTAATTCGTAATCAAACTAATATTAAAAGATGAAGTTGATCAAAACAACAAATATAATAATAAGGAAAAAAACCCTAAGGCATCACGGCTAACCTAGAAAATTCACTAAACAAATCATAAGACTAAGATACCTTTATAAAATGCAAATAATTTTTTTTATAAGGACTAACACCTAACAAACCTAATGTTGAAGGATTAAATTGAAAAACAATATTTAATAATTAAAAAAGGTTCTTAATTTTTTTTATTTTATAAGGACCCTAAGGCAACAAGGCCTTGTTTGTTTCAAGGAAAGTGGTTCCGGGAAACAACTTTCCAAACTTTTCTGTGTTTGTTTGCTTTCCCGGAAAGTTGGTCAACGGAAAAACACTTTCCAATCAAAGAAAATTTTGGCTTGAGTTTTGAGAAAGTGTTTTCCGGAAAAATTTGGGGATGGAAAAACACTTTCATGAAGTTGTGAAAAAATTTAGAAATGTCATTATTTGTCTGATTATATCAAATTTGATCCTCAAACTTTTGATTGCTATATATAATTTGTTTTGAATATTTATTTTTCAATTTCATCTCTTAAAATTTAATTTTTTATATTAATTTTGGTCCTTATTTTTTATAATTGCTATTTGCTTTTTTTTCTTATCATTTTTTTTATTGAAATTTTTTTATCTATCAAATTTAGTCCTCATTTTTTTTTATTGTTACTTATTTTATTTGAAATAATTTATGAAATGTTAATTATTATTATTTTAATTTATTCACCTTTCATTTTTTTTTTAATTTTTTAGATTTGATCTCTATTATTTTGATTATTATTTATTTTATTTGAGATAATTTATGAAATTATATTTTTTTTTCAATTTCATTCTCATTCAACTTTTTAATTTGTAAGACTTGTTTCTCATTATTTTAATAAACTTGAAAAAAATTAATTTATTAATAAATTATTTTCCAGTTCATTTTCCATAACACAAACAAACACTGGAAAGTATTTTCCAGTTTATTTTCCATAACACTGCCAAACATCGGAATTCACTTTCCAAAAGGAAACCACTTTCCAGCAAATAAACGGGGCCCAAATTGTAAAACACCTTGGCATTTCACTGTACACTACTACATTGAAACACCAAGGAATCATTGATCGCTCTATGTTGTGGGTCAACTCAAGTTTTTCTTGAACATAAGAAAATATTCAAATGTTGTTAATTTGTTTTTTCTAGTTTAAAAAAATTAAAACGTGTGATAGTTAACCTGTTTTAATCCGATTAATCTGGTAGGTTCAAGAACAATTCATACAAATCATAAAAAATAGTTTAACTAAAAACAATTTCCATATGAAATATTTTTTAATATTAAAATAACAATATATATTGGTTTGACCTCGATCAACCCAAGTTCAAACGTTAAATTTGCAACTCGAGTTATGAAGTTTAATTTTTAATTGAACTAATTTACAGAGTAAATAACCATACAGAAGGTATAGGAAAAGCTCAGATAGGGATTTCTTAGGGCAGGCATGGAAGTATAAGATCGATAACGTTGTCACCTGCTCAGCAAGGGGAAAAAACTTTGACACTTCATCGTTCAATTGCATCCAAAAGCTTAATTTGGCCTTCAAAAATGCATGCCTTTTCCAGAACCACCAGTTATATATATAAATTTCTGGAATGATTTAGAGAATAACAGTTGACAAGTCAAATTAACAAAAGGAAAGCAGTAATACCACTCCAAAATAATCAACACTAATCCTATTTGAATCAGCTTCTTAATTAGCCCTGTGTGCAATACCTGGCTCCAGCAGCTTCCATTGCCACCATCTTCAACCGCTAGCCCATCGGTCAACCACCCGCCATTTCCACCGTCAGAAAAGCAGCTCCTCCACAGCACAGCGAGCCTCTCTGCTCCAGCACCGTGAGCAGCAGCCTTCAAGATCAGCAGTAGTGTTGTTATCCTTTTCAGTAGCTCAGCAGTAGCAGATTATGTTTTTATAGACCAGAACGAGCGAATTTGCCCGCGCGATGCGCTAGGCTTTTTTTATCTATGTAGAAAACTGATTGATTTTATAAATATTGTACTTTGTTATTTTAATATTTAAATAGTAAAATTATAATTGATAAAATCTGTTAGAAATGGTTTTTTTCCACCAAAAAGTGATTGAATATTGCTATTGCTAAAAAACTTTTGATAAAATTTATTAGAAAATTTGCTAAGAAGGTGAAATGATTTATTAGAAATTTGTTGTCATGGATACTATGGTTAAAAAAAACACAACAAAAAGTAAAAAAAGAAAAACTGACTTGGACACCAAGGTTACTAAAAAATTAAAAAAAAATGTGAAAAAAAGGTCACCAATTATTAAAAGAACAAAAAAAAGAGTAGAAAATATAAATTTAAATTTAAAGCCAAATTTGTTTTACAAGATTTATTCATCATATTATTATATAAATGTATTTAAGAATACCGATATTAATTTTTTTTTGCAAGAAATCGTAGGTTATTTTTTCTCTCTCTATATATAGTTTTAGGCGATAATATTCAATAAATATTAAAACATATAAGTAGTCTCACATACTTTATAGTGTAATCGAAATGGGAAGTGGTTCGTAGATTTTTTAATTGTAGATAATCCAGCTAAATTTGTCAAAAAAATTTATGAGTTGCCTTTTTTCCCTTGTAATATTAAATGTGACACATTATAAATAAAAATATTGTAATTTGTTTTTAGAAATAAACCTAAATTTTTTGCATGCTATAATTGCTTATTTGTCGTCTAAAAAGAACTGTGTAATCGAAACGGGAATTGACTCGCATATTTTTTAATTGTAGGTAATCTAGGTAAATTTGTCAAAAAAAAAATTGAGTTGTATTCTTTGCCCAGTAATATTAGATATGAAATATTAAAAACCAAAATATTATAAATATTTTTTAAGAAATAAACTTTAAAAAACAGAGCACAAAATTAAAATTCGAAGACAATTTTTTTTATAAGATTTATTCCTTGTATTATTATATTAAATGTATTTAAGAATACTGATATTAAATTTTTTTCTCTATATATACATTCTTAGGCGATAATATTCAATAAATATTAAAACATATAATTAGTTTCACATACTTTAATTTGACATAAATATACAAATATATAATCAATTTGACATACTTTAAATAATACATGTAATTTTAAGGACAAAAATGAAGCAAATCCAAACATTCAAATTACATAATTGAAAACAAAACCTGAAATTAAAAGAAATGGGACCGAAATGAAACTAAAATCCATAATTAACTTGCATAGAAGGATAAAATTGAAAGAAATCAAACTTTGGTACCGAAAATATTAAGGATTTATAATAAATTTGCATGGAAGGATGAAATTGCAATCCATCAAAACTTTGATACAAAAAATATTAAAAATTCCAGCCCAATCCGCAAAATTAAAAGAATGAGGACCGAATTGAAAGTCCAATATATAATCAATTTCAATTGAAGGACGAAATTGAATCAAATCAAAACCTATATAATAGCATTAAGGGCAAGAAAACCAAATTACAACATTCAAGGACTGAAATGAACTTTGATAAAAAACAGCTTAGCTGACGTCATCTGGCGCAGGCAGGAGAGACTCCAGACCGAGAGAGAAACTGGGGGAGGAAATTCAAACGACCATTGACACGTCTCTGGACACCATGATGGCGCACGCGCCGCCCCAGGAGGAAGAGAACATGCCTGAAAATTATTCTAGACACCGGTAGAGCATTTTCCGACGCCTTATGAAGCCGCACGCGTCGCCCAAAAAACATGTGAGCGTTGAAACAAACGCCGCGTCCGGTGACACGCCAGCAGCTGTCAATCATAAAAATAAAAAAAATTGGCTAATTACTAGAACGCCCCTCACCCCCAGACGTGTGTTTTGTCCTTTTCGAGGGACAAAATGGTTAATGCACTGTTAAATAAAATATTAAAAAAATAAAAAAATGGTCTAAGGAACCGGACCGAACCGGACCGAAAATGGTCAATTACCGCGGAGCCCCTGAAACCGGCGGCGTTTTTTGTCTTTTTCGAGGGGTTGTTTCGTTAATATACTGTTCCGAAGCCGGGAAAAAAAAAGGTGGACGTGCGCGCGCGGAGCACCGGAGCAAATTGCCAATGAATAGTGACAATGAGTCACAATGAACAGTAACAATCGATGCTCTTTTAGTTTTTTTTGATAATATTTAATATTGAATATTTACTGTTGATTAAAAACCAATAAAGTTCCAGGAAAAATAACAATTTTTTTTTTTTTATGATTCACTGGTTGTTTGCTTTTTTCTCCTCCATCTCGTTTGCATCTTCAATAATGATTCTCCAAACAACGGTTGATCGAGCTGCTGTCTATACCCAAAGAATTCATCACAACACGCGGCAAGTCAGAAGAGACATTCGTTGATATTTTGTTTTTCATGTTGGTCCTTGTTCTTTTAATTTTTTATTTAGTTATATTCCTTTAATATTTTCTGCCTTCTGCAACAATCCCTATTTTTTGTTCATATTTATGTGTTTATACTCTTTGTTTTGGTTTTTAATCTTTATCATTTTCTATTTTATTTTTATTCAATTTAATCTTTAAATTTTAATTTATGTTGATGATAATTTTAAAATTGATATTTTTTTCTTTTTTATCTTTGTTTTTTTCTCTTCAAATGAAATTATTTTTTCATGTTAATAATATTTATTTTGTTTTTTTGATTTTTTTTTTGTCTTTTTTAAGGTTTTTTGGTTTCTTATTTTATTCTTTGGGATAATTTTATAATTTTCATTGTTTGCGCAATAATAATAATAATAATAATAATAATAATAATAATAATAATAATTTTAGTTATTGTTTTTTTTCTTGCTGTTCGTTTGTGAAAGTTTTTGGGTTTTTTATTCTATTCTTATAGATAATTTAATAATTTTTATTGTTTGCGCAATAATAATAATAATAATAATTTTAGTTGTTATAATCATGACGATAACAATGACGTTACTAATGATAATGATGATCATAATAATAATTTATTGTAATGATTGTAGTGGTTATGGTATTAATAATTATGGTTGTAATGATAATGATAATAATAACTTATAGAATAATATTAAGAATATCAATAATAACAAATACATTTAAAATAATGATAATAATACTAATGATAATTTTAATAACAATTACAGTGCTAGTAATCATAATAGTTATTATGATAATGATAGCGATGATAATAACAATATTGATGGTGACAACAATAGTAGTGCCAATAATAATTGTAATATTAATTATTTATAGTAATGGTGGTGGTGGTGGTGGCTATAATGATTATGACAATTTAACAATCATAATAATAAGAATGTGAATAATTATTAAAATAATTCATCATTCAATGTTATTTTTAAGAATTCATTTTTGCAACTTCTCTTTGTATGGTATTTCAAATCTAATATCCTGGGTTAATGATTTGGGAAAATTTCGTTGCTCAATGTTATCTTTTTTTAAAAAAAAAAAATTGTATTGCTTGACATTGGTTGGTTTTTAAAAAATATTATTTAATTTTTGTTTAAACTTATTGACCAAATAAATTCATATCAATTTATAATCTATACATTTTATTAGAAGTTCTATGATGAATACAAAAATTGATGTCCCTTATAAAAAACAAAGTGAAGAGAAAAAGAAAATGAAGAGTTGGTGTTAGGGGTATGCTGGTATTTTTGTATGCATCGTTTTCATTATTATCACGAGATTCGAAGGGTGTTATGGTAATTTTATTTTTTTGAATTATTTTTTTTTGAAAAAATTGTTAGGGCATCTTTTTGACGCATCGATAGTTGTCTTCCTTCCACGTCATATAGACAACTTATGGGGCGTCATGTAGTGGTGGAAAATATCCATCTATCGTCTCGATGTCTTTGTCATCATGACCTTTTAACATAATGGTATGTGTGTCGTACAATGGTGATCGGAGACTTGTCGATGGTCAATTAATCTTTCCCCTCTTTTCTCTCTCCTCCAGTCACAAATACATTTTACTCCTCTTTGTTTATGGTTTCTGCATTTTAGTCCTTGGTCTTTTGGTTGTTTTGTTCTGTCCTGATTTCTTTTATAGAAGTTTTTGCTTATTTCAATTTTGTCTTTCAATTGAAATTTATCATATATGTTATGTTTTTTTTCAACCTTTATTCTCCTAATTTTTTATTTGTTTTTTATTTCTCTAATTGTTTCAGCATTGAAGTTTTGATTTGTTTCAATTTTGTACTTCAATTGAAATTGATTATATATTTTGTTTTTTTATTTTAGTCCTTATTCTTTTAATTTTTAGTTTGGTTTTGATTCTTTTAATTGTTTTCAAATGTCATAAGAGCAATCCCTATTTTTTGTTCATATTTATGTATTTATACTCTTATTTTTTGTTTTTCATTTTTATTATTTTCTCCTTTGTTGGGGTTTAATTTTTATGCAATTTAGTTCTAGAATTTTAATTTATGTTGATAATAATTTTAAAATTGATATTTTTTTTCTTTGTCCTTTTATTCTTCAAATCAAATGATTTTTTATACTAATAATAATTATTTTGGTTTTTTTATTTGGTTTCTTACTAAAGTTTTTGTGTTTTTTGTTTTATTCTTAAAGTTATTTTTATGATTTTCATTGTTTACACAATAAGATTTTTTTTTCATAATTATTTTCTTGCTTACTCTTTTGTTATAATTTTTTTCCATGACAATTTAATAATTTTCATTGTTTAAACAATTATAGTAATGATAATGATAATAAAAATAATAATTTATTATAATGATTGTAATGCTTATGATATTAATAATTATAGTTGTGATAATAATAGTAATAATAACTCATAAAATAATATTAAAAAAATCAATAATAACGAATGTTATTAGAATCCAAACAATTATAACAATTATATTCATGATGATGATAATATTAATTTTGTTTTTGTCCTTTAATTGTTTTCCTTTGTTCTTCAAATCAAATAATATTTTTTTTATTCTAATACTATTTATTTTGGTTTTGCCTTCATTCATAATAAAAACAATGAGAATAATCATTCAAATAATTTTTCATTTGATGTTATATTTATTAAGAATTACGTTTTGCAACTTCTTTATATATAATATTTCAAATCTAATATCCTAGATCAATAGTTTGAAAAATTATATGACTCAATGTTGTCTTTGATTTTTTTTATCTTATTTATTTAAAATTATATTACTTGAAATCAGTATTAATCGTAAAAAATTAGCTTATCATTAGGTTTTTTAATATTACTTAACATAAATTTTATCGATGCATAGCCCTAATGTATAGCATTATAAAAAAAAAATCACACCTTTAACTTGTGTTTTACATTTTAAAATATTTGGTTTTGACTGCAGTGAAGTGTGGGGCAATTGGCACGTGCTTACTATTTTGTTTCAATTTGACTTTTATGTGTTATCATTGTTACATGATTTGAGTTGTGAATCGGTCTAGATGGATCCTATATGTCACTATCTCAATTTATTTTAAATATATGATATGGTATGTCACAATCTTAGTATCTTACAAGTATCTCATACAATATGCATCAAATTTTAGGTTTCTTGATATTTATATGTTTTTCACGGTTAAAAAATGACTTGAACTGCGACATTGTGCGGGTAAAAAAGATAGTAGAAAACTCAAAATGTTGTTGCATTTTTCAAGTAGCATATTGTCAATGTGTTTCACTATGGGTACACACTTAGTGCACTATTGACTCATTATGCATCAAAAAAAAAAAATCATTCGTATTCTTTTTTTTCCAGTTTTTTTTTCATTTTGTGATGAAATTCAAGATCAATTTAAGTTAAATTGTTATGGAATATCAAACTAAAGAAAAAGGGTGAAATTAAAAAAGGCGAATAATAGGTGTCGGTTTCAAAGTTTGCATAAGAAAGTTCACTTTCATCCTTTTATTTTTCCAATGACACATTTTACTCCCTGTAGATTTTTTTAAAAAATTATTTTTGATACAAACTTTTTTTTATCTTTTAATTTCTGGTTAGGGAGAGGAGAAAGAAAAATTGTCAAATTTCTATGGTAGAGAGATAATATTTTAGTTATTACCAATTCTGACCATTAAAATAATTGATATTGGTGTTCACAAGAAGAGTTTAACTTGGGTGTTATTTCACATTGAAATTTCATGGATTTGACTATAGGTGAGCAAAAAAACCAACCAACAAATTAAACCGAGAAAACCAGAAAAAAAAATAACTGAAAAACCGAACCGATAAAAAAATTGATTAAACCGATTATAAAATTTTGAAAAATGTCCGGTTTGGTATCGATTTTATAAAGCAAAAACCGAATATACCAAACCCACCGCCGCCCCCCACTATAAATATAAACTTAAAACCCTAGCTATCGCCCCCCTATAAATATAAACTTTCACATTCTTTTCTAATTTCAAAAAAACCCCACCCCTCTCGGGCTTCTCTCCCTCCCTCTTCAAAACAAACCCTAGCAGCCCCCCCCCCCCCTCTTAGCTTCTCTCCATCCCTCTTCAAAACAAGCGAGTCCCCTCTAGCAACGTTATGCAACCAACCTACGCAAGGCAGCAACCACCCTCTCCCTCTATGTAATTTGCATCATCATCTCAGCACGGTTGGGTGTAAAATTTACTGTTTTGTTATGTCTCGGCACGGTTGTATGTAAAGTTTACTGTTTTGTTGTGTGTTTTTACTTTAAGTGCTTTTGTTCCTGGGTTTTTGTTAAGTTGTTGTAGAGTTTGCATCTTTATGTGTTTTGATTTCTCTATTGTATTGGGTTTTCTTGGTTCTTGTTTAATCATAATTTCAGGCAACAACAATCAGCAACAACAATCACCAATTGTTAACTAAAATTAATTGTTAATGTTCATGTCTTTTGCGTTTGGAATATTGATCTTTGTTGTCTTATTCGGTAATGTTTATTTACAAAACTTAATAAACATTATATTAATTTAATACATTAATATTTGTATAAGCGACAAAAAATCAATTTTTATTAATATTAATTGAAAGCCCATCAGAAAGCCCATCAAATGGCCCATAAAAAAGCTCTAAAAAACAAATTCGGTTTTTTCAATTTTTTAATTATAAAAACTGAATCGAACCGAACCGAACAGAAAATGGTCGGTTTTTACTAGGTTCGGTTCGGTTTAGTTTTTTTTTTTAAAAAAAAATAATTTTCAGTTGGGTTGGTTTTTTGTGAAAAAACCGAACCGAACCGAAAATGCTCACCCCTATATTTGACTTTAAGAAATTTTTGGGTTTCAGTTAATTTTTTTATGCTGATTTGTTGGTTGTTTGAAGGCATGCACAACTTTACTTTGGTAGAAATGATTTTAATTAGTCGTGACTTGTAATAATTTGTAGATGGAATTATATCATAAAATATTAGTGACACCATGAACTTATTTTCTCATCTCTCTTTTCGATTAATACTAATTCTGCTTTTTTTACTTACATGATATCCTCTAATCAAGATGTCTAATTAGCCTTTATCAGAGGAAAAAAAAAAAGAAAGAAAGTGGAATCATCATCGGAAAGCTACAGTAACCAGCTTGACTTCAAAGTTACTGTTCATGAGTGTTGACGAAGTTGTTTTTGATAGTGCTTTTTATTTAAGTAATATATGAAAATGATATTTTTTTTACATTTAAAAATTATTTTTGATATCAACACATGAAAACAATCTAGAAACATAATTTTTTTTTAATTTAAAATAAAAATATAATTTTTTTTTCAAAAACACTTCTAAAATGCATACTAAAAATAACCCCAAAGCTGTTCATTAATCTCGTGAAAGCCGAAAGTTATCTTGACTTATGCCGAAGATCCTTTACTTTTCATTTTATAATTTATATAAGAAAAATTGAATAGTCATAGTAGCTTTGTCTGTTTGCCTTCGTTTCACGGGCAATTGTCGAACCTGCTTCTAAATTTAAGCGTTTTATTTCCCTAACTTGTCCCTGTTTTTGCTTGCTTTCCAAGTTCCTATCCCTACACAACTCTTACTTAATATTCAGTACTGTTGTAAGAAAAAAAATAATTTATTTTAAACCAAAGATATATTTATGAGGTTATATATGAGCTATACAGATTAAACTCACCACCAACTTATGGGTCAAACCCAAATGCTTAGAAATTATAGCATAAGAGACTGAAATGATTAACCATTATAGCCTCAATGGATCCTTGATAGAGTGACAACACTGTCAGCTCTCAGCTAAGACATCCCATTTCAGCAATGGCCACTTGAGCATTGGACGGCAGCAAGAACTTAGAAAAGTGCTACGTGGAAGTACATTAGTGGTCCTTCGCTCGCCTCTTTGCAGGAGTTGTGATAATATCGGGAGGATTAAGGATTAAGATTGGATTATGAATTATTCCTCTTTATCTTGACAACATTATAGAAACAGCCATCATGTCTCCATCGATGTCTCCACATGTAAACACTCAATACCCTCCAAGCCTATGCCAAGAAGATTACTAATTTACTTCCTATACCTCTCACTTTATTTCCATTTGTAAATCTGAAGATTTTTTATTTATTTTGGAGTTATATATATATACATATACATGACTTTCCATCATGCCTGAAAAAATTTGTGTTATTTCTTGAAAGTTTTCAACTTTCTTTTGGAGCCCTTCTGGATCTTTTGAAATCTTCTCAAGCTTTTCGTTTCTGAGGAAGAGAGCTTGCTAGGTATTTAGGGAGTTGATCATATATATACATATATATATACATGGCTGATGATTCATACGATGAAGAGTGTGATTATCTTTTTAAAGCAGTTCTTATCGGAGACTCTGCAGTTGGGAAATCCAATCTTCTATCAAGGTTTTCCAGAGACGAGTTCCGGCTAGATTCAAAGCCAACTATTGGGGTTGAGTTTGCTTACCGGAATATAAGAGTCGGCGACAAGCTCATCAAGGCTCAGATATGGGACACCGCCGGCCAAGAAAGGTAAGCCCATCTTATATCTCTCTTGTTTCTTTCCGATGACGTTGTCAGGTGACAATCTTTCTGCGTAGCTAGGTTAGATGTTTTCATCTCTGAAATTTGCCAAAAGCTGTGTTTGTGTGAAAATACATGTTCGTCTGTAACCAGCCCACCAACCTAGCTAACCAGAATTTGAACACAAACTCTGTTTATCATAATCTGATCTCCATTAAAATGCTAAGAAAGATGAGCATGTTTTCTATTTTTGGGACCCACATAAAGACTTGGAGCTCTATTTATCTTGTTCATCTTAGAGTTTTAATAGGGCAACGAAAAAGCAAATCCACTAAAGATTCATGATAAGAACGTCGATCGAATTACTAGCTAGCTGCGACAAAGTCCTCCTCCCTCGTAATCTCCAGCACTTTCCCGTCCACTTTGTGCTCTCTTTTCATGGGTTAGGTCCGTAAGACACACGGCTTTGTCGATGCAACAACAAAAATTAAAGACCAATGTGATTTGGATCCTATGACATTAATTGATGTATAATTTATAATTAATTTTCTCGTTTAATATAATTAATCCTTGCACACCAATATTTATACTATTGTTTTGGTGTTTGGCTTGGCTTAATAGCCAATCTACTGATTTATTAACCTAAAATCATATCTTAATTTAATTTGATTTGGATCCTATGACAATTGATGTATAATTTATAATCATTTTTCTTGTTTAATATAATTAATCCTTGCACACCCATATTTATACTATTGTTATGGTGTTTGGCTTGGCTTAGTAGCCGATCTACTGATTTATTAACTTAAAATCATATCTTAATTTGATTTGATTTGAAGATTAACTCGTTAAACCTTATTTTATTTAGTTGACCTGAATTTATCTAGCTAACCTGGTCATACCTCACTAAATCATGATACAATCAATTCTAAATACATTTTTTTTAAGAAAACACAAACTTTATTTTATTTTTAAAAAAAAATCTAAGCATTATTTTAAGATTGACTTGTCAAATACAAGATTATCAAACGGTTGATAACTATTATTATATAAATTTATATACCCAAACGTAATAAATACACTTCTTATTTGATTTTTGTATAATATTCATGTGATGATGATGACGACTATCGATGGCTATAGCATGCTTTGTTTTTTTGTGGGTGATGGGAACGCAATCTCCTATCAAAACCGTAATAATTCTGTGCAGAACTTTTACCCCCACGAAACTTCCTTCGGTGCTGTAAAAAATAAATAAAAATAAAGTCAAAAAATAAAACAGGTGTAAAAAAATTACTGTTCTAACCCTGAAGATCACTGCAATCATTCATTTTTCTTCATTTTCATCATCTTCCTCTCTGTCTTGCTGCAACTCAAACTTGTTTGTGGAGCAAGGCTTTAGCAATTCTGTCTTAAATGGTGTTATTAAGATCCAACCACCTATTGTGTGACCACAAACATGAAATTTTAAAAATTTATTCCTTTTTTTTTTCAATATTTAAGATGAAATTGTCAAGAAATTATCTCACCTAAAAACTTAAACTATTAGATGAGGTCCTAGAATATGATTAATATTATTCTCTAATACACTCATTCAAGTGAAAACACTTTGGACTTGAAACTTGCAAAGACCCAAATTACCTTGTGCTTGATTTTTATCAAATAGAATAGGGATAGTGAAATTCGAACTTATGACTGTTGAGTCAACAAATTTCTGATATTATATTAAAAAATTATCTTATCTAAAAACTTAACCTATTAAATAAGATCCCGAAATATAATTCATATTATTCTCTCGTAAAATAACTTTAATTGTTTCAGGTTTAGAGCTATTACTAGCTCATACTACCGTGGGGCACTAGGTGCAATGCTAGTATACGACATTACGAGGAGAGCAACGTTTGACAACGTGAAAAAATGGTTGCATGAGCTGAGAGAGTTTGGAAGTTCAGACATGGTGGTTGTTCTGATTGGAAATAAATCTGATATCAGTCATCTTCGAGAGGTCGAGGAAGATGATGGTAAGAATTTTGCAGAGGCTGAAGCTTTGTATTTTATGGAAACTTCAGCGCTGGAGAACTTGAATGTGGAGGAATCATTCATGCAAATGATCACAAGAATCCATGAGATCGCAAGCCAGAAAAATTTGGAGGCCAAGAAGAATGAAACGACAATTACTACCATAAAGACTCTTCCGATGGGAAAAGAAATAATTAATATTGATGAAGTTTCTGCAACTAAGCAAGCTGGTTATTGCTGCTCAAATTAATTTATGGATAGATAAGTAGGGAAAAAGTTTTGGAAAATGCTTCTCAAGTTGTTTTACATTTGATGTATTATTATTATTTTCATTTTTTTAAACATTTTATATCTCTTTTTTTTTCATTTGTTTGGTAGTTAATTCGGTAATCAACGAACAATTAATGCTAAGAAAAAACATTGATGATGATGATGATGTTGATGTATTAGTATGAAATATCGACTTCTCTTGTCACTTGATCTTTGACAGATTGTTGTATATATATTTTTGTGAATATTCTAACTTTTTAAATGCCTCTATATAATTTCATAATATGTTAAAAAGGGTATTATGATATACCCTAAAAAAGCTAATATATTTCTTTTTTTTATATTTCCTACATTTATACAATATTTATCAAGTTTCAATGGACACTAACATGTGATTTTATTGCCACAAGTCTATGATAGATTGATTTTTTTTTTTGTTAACGTAGATGTTCATACCATCTTATATGCTTTTCAACTAATTTCAAGAATTTTAAAATTATCAACCATGCAAGTCTTCAGTGACCATCATATTAGCAACCATAGACCTTGAACCTAAGACCACATGGATAGATAATTAGGGAAAAGTTTTGGAAAGTGCTTCTCAAGTTGTTTTTACATTTGATGTATTATTATTATTATTTTTTTAAACATTTTCTTTTCTTTTTTTTCATTTGTTTGATAGTTAATTCGGTTATCGGCGAATAATTAATGATAAGAACAAACATTGATGATGATGATGTTGATGTATTACAGGAGGAGTAAGCCCTTTAATTCCAAGTTTTTACCATTAGATCATCTAATAAATGATTTATGATAGATTGATAATTGATAAGATGGATGGATGATGCTAATATTCTTTTTATGAACATAACATTCTTATTTTATTTACCATCTCTCCAATTTATCAAAAGCTTCAATTAAAATAACCACACAACTTGCAAACTTGGACGCCTTTAGCTAGGGCGTGGTAGTGGGTTTTAGGTTCTTGCGGCAAAGTGGGAAATCATGTCTAACCATGAATTGGCGATTTCATAACATTAAATTAAATTAAAAAATAATTACCAAGGAAATTATTTATCACCAAGACTCGGGATAGTATTAGTATAATTACAAAACTGTTTTTACAAAAAAAAAAAACCCTTTAAATATATATATATATATATATATATATTATAAGGATGTTGTCTACTTATTTTACCCTCATTTTATTTTATTTTAAAACAACACATCATCTATTGCTCTAGACTCCTCCCATCGGAAAAATGGTCAAAAGCTAAGCTTCGGTTTTTTTTCCCACCCACTCTCATCTAACAAAATACTATTAACACCTTAAAAAATCAAAATAAACCAATTCATGGCCTCAAAATCTTTAAATTGGTTAAAAAAAACATAAAATTAAACCATTTTTCTTAACCCATTTTTTTTTTATGATATGAAAGGTAAACGAAAACTAAATGACAAACAATACTTTGATCAATAGAAATACATGTACGCTAAACTAAATTCAGCTTTTTTATCCCTAAAATTTCATCAATGTAAATTTATCTCTCTTTTATTATTTTTTAATGACTCTTTTGCTTACATATTCGAGGGAGTAAAACATAAAAAAACTCAACAAACAAAACAAAATTGAGTCAACTCGAAAGTTAACCCTGATAACTTTATGACCATTAACGTAAAACTGAGATAACCTCATGAAAAAAAAATTAAAAAGAAAAAAAGCACAACGAAAGCAATTTCTAATATATTAAAAAGTTGAAGGATGAAATTAAAAAAAATTAATTTTAAAAAGAACCTAAAAAAAGATCAAAGTCAACTTGTGTAAACTTTTGAAACTGATGACCTTGATCATGAGCCCAAGACTAAACTTATAAAAAGAAAATCCTAAAAAATGAAATTCTAAATTGATAAAATATTAAAGAATAAAATAAAATAAAAAATCCAAAATGAAAGAAATAGAATAAAAATAAGGGGATGAGGATAAACTTGATATAAAATAATTGAAATCAAATGTGAAATTGGTTTTTTTTTTCTATTTTTTTATTTTAATATTAAATATTTAATAGTTAAACTCTATAGCTTTACTCGGTTTGCTTTTGATAGAGCTGTTCTTGTATCATGAGTCATGACCAGGTCACACATTTAATAAGTTTATTCGAAAAGCTCAAATTGAGTTTTTTTTTAAGATTTTTGTTAATGTTTTTTGTCAATTTATTTATTATTGTTCCATCTTTTAATTTATATTATAATCTTTGCTTAAAAATATATTAAAATAATATTTTTTCAGATTTTCTAATTTTTAATATCAATATATTAAATCATCATAAAAAATACTAATAAAATATTTCTTCTAAATAAATATACTTTTAAAACACACTATAATGCAATTAAAACTACAATACCGTAAAGGCACTATCTGTATCCAATATCCATCTCTCTCTCTCTCTCTTATCTGAAACGTTACCGTGTCATTATCCACACACGTGCCAACTCAATTAACATTCTACTCGCACGTGCAGAAGACCACAACAAGCACATCGCGGTCTCCTTTCCATTCCTCACAGACCACACCTGCTCTCCACAAACCGTCACGCTACACTCCAAACACCTTCACAAAGCTCACCTACCCGTCACAATAGCTTCACCTCTTCAACAAGACCTCTATTCCTTCTCCCCATTTTTCTTTGCTGCTCTGCAAATCAAATTTTTATGCGCTTTGCTAAAATGCGTTATGCGCGTGAACCACAACCTCACACTCGCTAATTTCAATTCCATACAAACGAGAGAGAGAGAATGGCGAATTGGATCTCTTCAAAACTCAAAGTAGCCGAAACCTTCTTTGAACAGGCAAGCGAAATTCCTCCTCTCCTCTCTTTTTCTTTTTTCACTAGCCAAACAGATCTTTATTTATGTTGTTATCATTGAGGTTTTATTTTCAATGTCATTGTGCTTCTGTTATTACAGTTTTTTATTTATTATTTTTTTTTTTTAGCTCATTTTTTTCCTGCTTTTTTGTTTGGTGATCAACGGCTCAGATCGATCACCAAGCAGCAGAATCATTGAAGAAGAACGAACAGACACGATCTGACGATGATCAGAAATTTGATCTTCCAGCGAAAGCCGGGGGTTCTCTGTCTTTAAAGGATCAATTAAAGAGGAAAACACATGAATTTAACAATGACTACAAGGGAAAACTGAATGCTGATTTTGCTATTAATAAGAATACGAATAATGTTGTTGGTAGTGTCAATGATAAGGAGATTTTGAATGTTCCGAAAATATCTCCCAAACCAAGGGCCACTCTTACTGATAGTGACTGGACTGAGCTGCTTGGTACCCCCCCGAGTCAGAATGCAAGTTCGCCTAATCGGAGTAGTGGGGCACCTGCTATTCGTGGTTTGAGAAAGGAGGGTAGGAAGCAAGGGAGTTTGGGTTTGAATTCGTTGGCGGTGGAGGCGAAAAGAAATCAGAAAGTTAGGGGTAACAGTGATACGAATAACAGTGGGGTGACATCAAAGAGGTTGGATTTAAAATTGAACGGGAAACCAAGTGATGGAGAGGAGTCTAGCTCATCAGCTAGGTCTTCAAGTGTTGAGCTGCCAAGTGATGGTAAGGTTATGGATGGGACAGGACTGGAGCAAAATAAGAATGTGGGTGGTGAGGTAGTTGGAGAAAGGAAGGATGAGGGAAGTGAAGAAAATGGTGGGCGTGTTGAAAATAAGGATGTTGTTGAAGGGGAGGTTTTGCATGTGGGAAATAAGAATGGTGCTTCGCTTTCTGTACCGGAGAAAATAGATGGGATATCTGATGTGAAGAAGGGAGTTGGTGATGTTTATGGTCGATTGAAAAGTACTGTGAAAGGGAAGCATGGAACTCGTGCTGCATCTAGAAGCTCTGTCTCGGATGATTTGAAGAAAAAATATTCGACCAGTGATTCGAGCTCTGATTCAGATAGTGATTCGGGTTCATCATCTGATTCCGAGAGTGAACAGGAGAGGGAGAGAAGGAAGAAGATTTTGGCTGAGAGAGCAGCTGCTAAAGCTGTGCAGGCCATCAAAGAGCGGGAGAATATGGTTGCCAGATTGGAAGGGGAGAAGCAGAGCTTGGAGAAAATACTTGAAGAACGAGCAAAACAACAAGTACAAGAGGTAATTTTAGAGGCTTTGCTGTTATAGTTGATTTGCTTTCTTTATTATTATTATTATTATTGTAATTTAGATCAAGATATATTTGATTTAAAAGAATGGGCCTTTAAGCATCCTTTGTTATAGATTTAATGCATGACCAAAAACACATCATTTTCTTGATTTTAGTAAAGTAAACAAAAAACGTACATTCAATTTTCTATGTACTACTATACACTTGTTATTGTTGAACATCGCTGAAAATAATAGGACAACGGATTGGGTTGATCAAATCAACTGGAATCCAGTGGATTTATAATTTTGTTGAGAATAGGGAATCTATCCAACCTAATGATTTAAGTGGGTGGAGAAATCTTCAAAAGCACTGTTCAGGGTGGCTGAAATTGCTAGTACTAGCCTTTTTCCCTGTCAAGATTGAACATAGATCAAGCTGAAATTTCACTTATAATGGTGCTGATAACTTTTGATTGTGCTTGCACAGGCTTAACCCTGGTTCAGATTTTGCTTTCCACTTATCTTTCAAAATACTAATATCTCGAAGACTACTGTAAACTAAGAATTTGCTATAAGGGACATGGTCAAGACAATGTGCAAACCATATTGGTGGTTGGTGCTTTTGGTTCATACCATGTGATTCTTACATTTGTAGAATTTAAACTTTTATCAACTTCTCCCCTTTCTTTCAAGCAATAATTGTGTGATGAATTCTTCTTTCCCTGACAGGCTTCCGAGTTGCAGACAACTACAATGGAAACAATGGAGGCTGTTGACTTAGAAAAGCAGAAACATAATAATACTAGAATGGAAGTTCTTGCCCGATTGGCTAAACTTGAGGTACATTAGTCTGTTTCATATGCTCACGTTACATGTAGTTAAGACTGATATTTGTTATTATATCCTTTCAATTTTTTAATAGAAAGTGCGGATATATTTTTGTTGATTTAGTTGTATCTAAAGAGCAATGTGATTGCAGACCACAAATGCTGATCTTGCAAGATCCCTTGCTACTGCACAGAAGAATCTTGAACTAGAGGTATATGGACTTCTAATTCAAGTGGTTGAGTTATGATTGATATACCTTCCTTTTCAATCAGAATTTGGTTTGAGATATTCTTGTCTGTTTTGGATAAATTGCATTGTTTCTAAATTGAATAACAATAGATGACAGTTTATTAACTTCTATTTTTGATAATTTGCTTTATAATCTACCTTGCTTAATTATAGCCTTTCTCTCTCTCTTGACTTCTGATACATGCCTTTTATTCCGGTATGCTATTTTGTGAAGGGACCACATGCAATGCTAGTAGCATTATCTGATTATAGCTTGAAATTTTATTGACTTATAATACAGCATGTATGGACATAATTATTCTACTTTTTTTTTTGTATTTTTGTGACTAGATTAATCAGGTGGCAGAACTCCGACAACAATTTGAATTAAAAGAAGTGGCTCTTGAAGGTGTGCACTCTTGGATTATGATCTGATTATTTTAATGAACCTGCTATATTTCGTGTATATGGTCCATTTATGTTTCAATGAATTCTTGAAAAAATAGTGGGGTTGACATTTGAAATAGAGAAAATGTTAAAGCATGCATCAGCAGTCCTTACAGTCAATTCATTATGGGATAATTGGAGGAAAGAAAAATAAATATTTGTAAATGTTATTGTCAGGATATAGATCTCAATGAACCTACATTCGGAAGGTTTATGAAGTGGCAATGTGGTAGGCATATGTTAGTGTTGGAAGTTAAGCAAGTTACTGGACTAGGGTGATAAATTCCTTGAACTTCTTACAGGAATAGAATGTTAGGTTTGAGGTGTTAGGAATGTGCAGCCAAAATAGTATTACTCTGAAGTCTGAGGTTAATTAGTAACTGGACTTGCAGAAATTAGATTAAAGTTTGTTATTGGCTCTGATAAATAATGAATTGATTGTAACAACCATGAAAGAGAAAGCATGGAGTGTGCACAATAGCGCTAGAGAGTCAAATTTAAAACATTAACAGATTGTAGAACAGAGTCTTCTTACTTTCATTGGAGAGAAACCTAAGAGTATAGTTTCCTATGGATTACGAATTTAGCTCGTGAACCTTTCCCCTCAATCCTTCTTATGGATCATTCTGTATTCTTGTTTGAGCTTGAGGGCAAGAATGATTAATGACTAGCAGTACTTCTCTCTTCTTAATCTTGTTCATTAATGTTATCATCACTCTCAATATTAATGTGACACCTATTCCTAAACTGTTCACTCCACTATCAAAGAACTCTGACAAGCTCCAAATTTTCTTTCTTTCTTTTTTCAATTTCCAACTGTTGCCTCTTTAGCTGTACATTGAAAAATCCTAAATACTGAAATAGTTCTCTTGCCTTTACATCAAATTAGGCTATTTAATAAATATAAAATCCTACCAACTCTATGTTATTCTTTCAAACACCTGATCCCCAGAAAACTTTAATTTGTATTTATATCCGTACTCCAAAAATATATTACTACAAATCTATCTGTCATCACTAGCAGCTGACTAGGTGATCTTGACATAGCCCACACCACTCTAAATAAATGATAAAAGCATGTTCTAAAACTCTTTAGCCACCAAACAGTGATTATGTAAATTACTGAGATTCTGTCTCCTTAAGATGCTTTGGATCATAACCATTTTCTTATAGACAAACGATCACATGTTAAAATATAACAAATAGTGGTCCATGGATAAAAAAAACTTTTGCTGGAACTCCCATTTGCCTTAGCATGATGTTTATGTTTACCTGAATAGCTTAGCTGTAGATTAAAGTCTTAGATACTAGATTTGCAAATTGTGAGGTCTATTTAGGATAATTTCTGGGATTAAGGACAGTTTGGGTAGAAAATTTACAAATCAAGTTAGACTAGTTATGACTTTTAAATTACCTTAACAGGCTGTCATATTTTGACTTCTATATCCAAATCTAGTTTAGAAATTTCTGGTGAACAAATTGTCTATTCACATAATGGAAACTTGTTAAGAACTTGTTTTTCTTGCTTCATCATCATAAATTATATGTTAATTATATAACAAGAATAGAAAACATTAAAAAGCTTGAGCTTTTTGGTTGTAGATGAGGTATTGGCACTGTTTTTTATACTTCAAATTGATCTCCACCAGCAACAAATATGATACCATAAATTGACTATTTGCATTTAACCAATTTGTGATCCTTATGGATATCAAGGATAATTTGATCATTAAGATGAAGTATATCTTGCATAAAATCACTTTATAAGGCACATATGAATTGTAGAGTTTCCTTTTCTCCTTGCAGAACTCAGGAGGAGGATCTCCAAGACTCACAAGACTGAAACATATCTAAACCAGGTGAGTCACATTCTTCCTCTGATCATATTGGTTCACAAAATAAAGGTCAAGGAGGATCCTGCAGTCCTTGTACGGGGCTATATGCTATATGCTTTATCTGATTCTTGTTGAACTCTTTTCACCAAACCAGCCAGTTTGTAATCAATTGTGTTAATTCTGTAGGCTTCACCTTCAAAAGGTGTTCAATTTGAACGAGAGATTCTTGAGACAGAGCACTTGTTCCTAATTGATAAAGTTCAAAGATTGGAAGACAAGGTTAGCTTTCATGTTTCAACATAATGTAACATTTCTGAGTTGTCAACTTGCTCTGTATTTGTGACATCTGTAAGTTAATCAACTTCTTGATGTACCATTCTTTTTTAACAATCCATGATTTATAAATTCCTGAAGCTCATCATATTTAAGTGCAAACTTTCAATCTGTATTCTTAATTTGCATTTTGTTTGAAAATAATTTGCCCAGAACTTGTTTGCATGTTTTAAGAAATATTTTTTTTTATTAAAGATTATACTTTTGCATCATTGCAAAGCTTAAAAAAAACATGGAAGATCTTAAGCTTGATGAGCTTGCAGTCACTCTGATATTTGGTAACAAATGTTTAACAATAAAACCTTGTTAATTATTAAGGTCTCAATTTTGTATCCTAACCTGATTTTTGGATGCTGCAAGACAATTTTGATCTTTATCCTTACAATCAGTTCCCAATAGCTAAGCTACAGAAATGATGTTAACAATTTACTCATATGGCTATGGACTTTTTGATATATTATATCTCAAGCAATTTTTTGGATGATTTTCTGTGGTATGCTGGCATGTCCAGCGGATACATTCCCATGCCAGGTTATACTTACCTGCATAAGTTTTACTTGTCAATTCAGGCTAAGAAGTTAGAAGCAGATATTGATATGACAAGAAAGGAGATGGAGGATCCAACAGAAGTAGAAATTGAGCTCAAGAGAAGGCTTGGTCAGTTAACTGACCATTTGATTCAGAAACAAGCCCAGGTTTGTCTTTCAAACAACTTTCAAGTAAATTGTAGTAAATGGGATGTGCAGTTTTTCTCTTCTCATGGTCTCCCAATTAAGTCATTTTATCCAAGGATTTCTAATATTGATGTTTTGAAATAAACGTTTTAGACTTTTATTCTTTCTCATGCAGCCACGGTGCTTTATAACTTCATATGTAAAACCAAGGGAGTTTTGTTATTCATGGCTTTCTTTCTTAGTCAAGAACTCCTCAATTCAATATGATCAATTTGAGCTGCCCAATGAAATAAGAGTAGAGCTTTTCCAGACATTTTTATTCCATCTTATGGTCTAATTAGACAGTCATTCTCCGAAACTACTAGTTGTTAAGAGTTGAATTCAAGAAAAAAGAGCTGATTGTGTGGGAATACGTTAGGAAGTATATGGTGGCATCACCTTTTCGTAAATGGTGGCATCAAGTTCTAACAAATAGAACAACTTTTCTAGCAAAGGACTACTGATTCATTAATCTTCAACAAGTTCTGGGCTGAAACTTCCACAAGTAGCATTGACCCTATAGCAATGTATTAGTTATTGAAAAGTCTATGAGTTGACTTAACTTCTTTCTGCCATGATTTGTTTAGTTGTTTTGAGTAAACAAGTGAAAGATAGCCTTGTCCTTTCGAGTTGTCAAGTGTCAATTTTAACAAATGTATTGTCACTGCTGCGTGAGGACAATTTTGACATTGATTATTCATCCAGGTTGAGGCGCTCTCCTCGGAAAAGGCAACCATAGCTTTCAGAATTGAGGTATGTTTACAACTTGTAATGATTGGCAGTACCACTGGCAAAAGGAAAAAATAAATCTAATGGATTTTTGTGATTCACCATTTATCCTGCCATGCACTTTCAGGCTGTTTCAAGGTTGTTAGAGGAAAATAAGTCAGTGATGAATTCAAGTAATTTGGAATCAGGAACATGGGCAATTTCTGACTCAAAGTTGAGGCCTATGTTTGAGGACAAAATTCGCGCTGGAAGGAAACACTTGGGATCATTGGTTCAGCAGTTAGATGCCATTTTCCTTGCTGGTGTTTGTGTTTCTAAGGAGAAATCCAACAGCAAAATTGTGGTGTGTGGTTTATCTTTTATGCCTTCACGTTTGGGTCATTTACATTCTTATGGCACCCTCCCAATCATCAAATGAGGGCAGATCTGGTGCTGTTTTTTCGCTCGAAAATTTGAACAAAACAGCAGGTGTATAATTGTTTGTGGTGTATATAGATATATTTTCCTCAGCTTTTTTGAGAGGTCTTGTATTGCCCAAAGTGTGATATGTGCAGTTTTCCCGCACACCCAATAAAGCACTTGGGGCTGTAATGATTCCATGTATAAATAGGAAAAGTTATTAATTTATCTACGCAAATTCCATTTTTTTTTTAATTAGGTAGAGGAGAGGGGAGAGACATTTCTCCAGAAATTTGAAAACTTGAAATGATCTTTTTGTAAGGATCTGATGGAGTCATTGTCTAGCGTCGAAAAACTTATAGGTTTAAAATTGTTACTAATCCATTACCAATTAGTATTGAAATATATTGTTCTCAAGATTGTGTATTGTGAGGATTGAGTGTACTTGGGATTTGACATGGAGTTCTCTAATGTTGTGTTGATTTTGACTATAGTAAATTTATCATTTTCATTCATAGATAGACATGGATATAGTCAAACCATGTAAAATCATTGTGATGTGATTGTTTTTTTTTACTAAGATATTTTCTATATTTGTGTGTGCGATCTAGTAGTAAAACTTCAAGTTTGATCCAAATTACAATGTTTTTATGAACAATTGATTTTCAAAAAGTTTGATGGAAACAACAATTTTTACATGTGTATATTAAGATAAGAAAAAACTCTTTCCTAAAAGGGTTTAAAGAACTTTATTGCAGGTAAAGAAAAAAAAGTCCTATATTTATGGATGAATAATAAAAAGAGATGGATGACCGAGCCTCTACAATAGGACAACCCTATTTATCAGATGATGATGTGTAAGAAATAATAGCTAAAAAGATTGCATGTGGTTTATGGATAAATCTAAAATCCTACATGACCAAGTTGTGTGTATATGTTGTGTATGGTATAAAGTGTAAGATGAGATCTCCTTTGAATGAGTTTAATACAATCATTACAAATTTGTTACCTATTGATGTTGAAATTGATTATGCGGATCAATCCTTGTCATTTATATGTTCTTTGTCTTCTACATATCAAATCTTTAAAAATACTTTTTTTATTTAACAAAAAACAATAATATTAGATGAGGCTAATTCTTTATTATTATTTTAAATATCTTTTTAAGAGACATTTTAGAGTGGGAATCCTAGTGGTAACCAATGGGATGCATTTGTAGCAAGGGGCAAGTTTAGGCAAAAGGTTATAGTAACATAGTAACAATAGTGGTCAAGTGAAATCACACCATATGATTTTGATCAATTTTTACTATAAGAAAATCGTATTGTTGACTATCCGAAATAAAAGAAGAAATATCTATAATCAAGATCTTAATGGTTAAAGGAACAAGTAAAATAATGAGAAAACACCGAGATTAATATTATTGAAAATAATTCTAATAGGAGATTCCTTTATTCTTGGTTATTCAGCGAACTAAATTTGATTTATCAAATATTAATTGAGTTTGTGGCATCATTCGACTTCATTCGAATAGTGTGAGTACCTTGAGACAAGTTTTCATTGTGTCGCTTTTGTTATACATTTTTCAGCTTTATAAGACTGATTTTAATCTTGGTTGTGGGTTGTATGATCTTATTTAATTCCTCATAGGTACGGTCAGATTTATCATTAAAAAGTTATACCTCGTTTTGATTGTCAATAACCATGAAACACTTTGCGACATGCTTTTTTTCATCACTTGAACTTTTATCAAAATCATCACTTTATGTAGCTTTCATTGCTCTCTTCGGTGACAACTCTTCTTCATAAAGAAGTAGACAATCTATCTTGGTAAAAGCCATTTTATAAAATTTACAGAACCTTTAAAGTTCATTTCTTAATTCTTTTTTGTTTCTATGTTTCATGAAGTTTCAAAATATTTTATTCCATTGTCTTTATCATTATCATCATTATGATGAGTGATTTTGAATGACAAATTCTTCTCTGTCTTTTCTTATTGCTTTTGTTTTTCCATAGTAATCTTATGTGTCATCAATAATTTGATGAGTTCTTCCAATGAAAGTTTGGTGATGTTTATGTCTTTTCAGATTACAATCACCTTTGCTTCCCAATTGTTTTGATACATACCTAAGAATTTTGTTCATAATATAGATATTAGTAAAAGTCATGCAAAAATATTTAAACTATTAGTTCTATTCATCATTATAGTAAACATATTAGTTATGGATTCATTAGGTTTAATAACTTATATTAATTATCTAACATGTTTATTTTGGATTATTTAACTTACCAATTCCTTTATTTTTCATTTAAAAGCAAGTCATATATCCCTAGTATTTTTCTAAGATGTGATCTATTTAATGCATAATATAGAGTGTTATTAGCTTTAACATCCATAGAAAATGACTTTTTTCATATTAACTTCTAGCTTTATAAATCATAATACTATCTTTGATTTTTGCTAGGTCTATGAGTTCTCTCTCTATATAGCCACAAATCATAATCATTAGATTGAAGATATATGATCATTATAGCTTTCCAACAAGCATAGTCATTATCATCAAAGAATAATGGTCTAGATATGGATGAAAATTCTAGAAATTATAGCTAGTTGTATCCATTTTACTCATAATCTAAGCAAACTCTTATAAATAAGAACTAGGCTCTTATATTGATTGTTATTCTATGATTAAGACAATGATACTAACTAAGAAGAAGTGAATTAGGTTCTCTACTAATATTAGTAAATAATATAGTTTAATTTAATATAACAAAATAACTACAATAATTAAAATGCTTAAAATAAATAAGGGAAAGAAATTGTAAACTTAGTTTTAACGTGGTTTGGCAAGCCTACATCCACACACCAAGCATTAAACCACTCTTGAGTATTGTGTTTTTTCACCAGTCCAAGTTCAAGATTACAATTATCACTTGATGAATCCACACCAAGATTTTTACGCCACTTGAAGATTTTTCTGTATAAAATTGCTCTCACTTGAAGATATATACTCCATAATATTTTTTTCTTAGTGACAATAACTCACTAATGCTAAGAGTTTTTCCCAAACTCTTTAGGGTTTACAAATATGAATATATTATCACAAAATTACTCTCAATATCTAAGTATCCTTATATCTCACTAGATTACATATAAGGGATTAGAAAGTGTTTTAAGTGTTTTGAGAATGAGAATGTATATTCTTATGCAAGATTATGAATGTTTGATTGCATAAATAAAAATATGATCAAGAATTAAATATTTTGAAGTTATTTTGCTCTTAAAATGACAAGTATATGACATATTTTTGGATTACCTTACAAATTTCACTTTTTGGTAAGCTATATAAATATATTTTTAGAAAAATAATATAGTCATTTATAGCCGTTTTAGTTTCATTAATAGTTGAAAACTACTAGAATTTAAGGTATCAAGTCCAAAAATTGGTGAGCATGGTGAATGTTGTATTTGTGAAGAATAATGGCATGCACTTTATCATCATGAGTACATTATTAACATATCAAGTGATTAAAAAAGATTATAGAAGAGACACTTAATAGCTATTACAAAATAGTACATGTTTGATGAAAAAATGATACAAGGATATAGTGAGAGTTGCATTGTCAACCATTTTTGTTATTGAACTTTAAGAATGAGTGGTGTTATTAAAACCTTGTTTTTCTTTTATATGTTTTAAGAACGTATCACCTATTTTAAACTATTCTTTTTCCTTATATACACAATTATTATTTTGAAATTAATAAATATTATGTGAAAGTAATATTTGGCTTTTAAAAAAAAACACATTAATTAGAGTTTCAAAATATATCATATTAATGTTAGGTGCAATACCTCTTTTTGAAACTTAAAATGTCGTTTTCCACCCTCAATAAAGCATAAAGTATGAGGACTGCTTCCAACCATTTTTCACCTTTAAAATTACCTTTTTGTCCAACAAACCTTTAAAAAAAACATTCCTTAAAAACAAATATAAAATATAATCAAATGTTTAGATAACGTAAATGATGTTAAATTGTATGTGTTTGGGATATGATCTCACCATTTCTTCTCTGAGATTGACCCCATGGTTTTCTTGATAAATAAATATATTTGAATAAGGCTAAGATTTGTCAACTTGAGCAAGTTTATATTTAAGATTAAGAAAGGCATTCTTGGTATATCCCTCACAAATGAAAGATTTATCCCTTATCATCTAACTTTGAGCCTTAAACATTTTCTAAATAATAATCCAGACTAGGATCACCCCTTCCCACTAGAGGTCTATTTTGAAAGTTTTGCAGACAATCAATGAAATTCTTTAAATAGAAAAAAAATAGAAAATAGAAAAAAGGAAAAAAAAAGTGTAAAAAAGGAGAGAGAAAATGACGACCATGCAAAACAAAAAAGAAGAGGAAGACAGGTTCTACAATTTTTTCTTAATGATGGTACAAAGTCTAGAATCAAATACAAAATATCATAAAAAAAGAAGAAGATAGAACTTAGAGAATTGAAATTGAGGTGAGTTCAATCACTAAAATGTTGAAATCAAGACAGTAAAAATAAAAGATTTCCATATGGAATAAGTGATTACATGTATTTACTCATTTTATTATCATTTTAACTATTTTTACGTCTTATTTTTTTTGTACATGAACATTAACCTACTTTATGAGCTTTTAAAAAATCCTTCTATACATATATATATAAAATTAGCCAAACCAAGTCGTGTGACCTGCGACATCTTATGAATTTATTTAAATGTATAAAAACAAAATTATACAAACACTTATTTTATTTTGATAGGGGGAAGGAAACTCAGTGGACAGAACAGTAGAGTTAGGGACATGTTTCAGGCAGGAGAAAGAAAATCAACTGACAATTCGGTGTACATGAAAGGTTACCAGAACAGGGAAAATTCCCCATTGAACTTCTAACCAGTCTTCGATCCGTCGCTGCCTCCACCTTGTCTTGTTCTATTCCTTGCATGTATGGAGATTGCTTTAGAAATATTGCAAATTTGAACGGACTTGGGCTTACAAAATAAGTTTTGAGGTGCAATGGCATCAAAAACTTTAAACATTACAATATTATCAACCTAACAATGTCTACTTTCACTCAACAGGAATCACACATCTAAGAACGTGATTTTTTATCTTTCAGGCAAAAGCACAAGCATTACAAGAGTTGACTAACTTATTTTGGTAGCAAGCAATGGAGTTTTGATGCAGAAGCAGAGAAGTATATAGCTTGCGATGAAGTGAGGTCGATCGCAATCAGATCAACAAAAGAAATATTCTCGGTTCATCTCGAATATATATGTGGTGCAAGTCTAGTCATTGTTTTACCAAATCAAATCCACATGCAGAAATCTTAGTTCAGTTCATTTGCTTCTCAACATCGACTATATTTGCTTAAGAACTCCACCAAAAACAAAAGATCAATACGAGACGGAAATGGTTCCAACGCAAGTAAAAGAAAGGAGGCAAATGAAAAATGGAAGATGACAAGTCTCCAACCAACAGAATGAAAAGAACTAGCAGTCAGACAAAGACAACAATAACAAGGAAATGGTTGAAATGGAAGTACAAAGGAGCAAATTTTATCTACCTGCAATTTCACACGTTCAATTCTACATGCATTCCTATCATAACATGTTGGAATTACTTGAAAAATGCATATCACAATTCTTGAACAACCGATGAATAGAGATGTGAATTTGTCGACTACATGCCAGAACAGAAAATAAAACAAAAGAGAAATTATATTGGTGTCTCACCATGTTGACCCTTCTTCTGGAAGATTACGGCTATAGAAAGGAAATTCGAAGAGGAGAACAGATTTGAACCATGAAGGTAAGCTCCTGTACACTGCTGGAGGCAGTGGAATTAGAGGGCTGAAAAAGGAGTTCAGTCAGCTATTTTATCTTCCAGATTAGTTCAAAAAAAAATAAAAAAACTGGCACTAAGAGAAAACAAACTTAACCTGGTTGTTCTTTTATACACCCTGTATGCAGCCACGTTGCCAAATTTCTTGTCAGCAGATTGCTGTTCTCATAGTTGTGCATGGTAAGTGTTTTGAGATATTCAAAAGAAGTTTCAGAAATAACATTTGAGGCAGGAAAAGCAAACCTCAAGCAATGGTATGCCACTGACAAAAAGAAGCAACAATGTGAGAAAGATTGGCCCAAGGATCACCAGCCACTCAGAACCTTCCAGAACAGGTGTAGAAGCCACAAAAATACCCCACCAAAGGAGAATCTGACCATGACATTCAATAAGGCTTAGCTTGTCATGACGAAATAAGATTGAAGCAGATCAAGTAAATCTTTTGAGTGTTCCAGCAAAAAACTCAACCAAAACAACTTCAAGTCACTTCTCACAAAATTACTAAGTTAATAATTCATACTTGTGATATTGAAGGCTCATACTTGTGATATGTTTCTTGTTTATCCAAATCAAACAACCAACACATTTAATAAAGCCAATAGATTGAATGAAGCCTATGAGGTTTAAGTTGAATATTTATTCACATTCCAGTACTTGACAAGGTAGTGAAGTTGAATATGAAGGGCAAGCACTGAAACAGTGAAGTTTGCATTTTGGGCTTACAACCTGTAACCACTGGAACAAAGAGGAGCATATTTTTCTAAAGTTATCACAGGAGCAATAACGCTTGATTTCGACAAGCATTAAAAAAGCATCAAGCAGCTGTGCTTTCTAAATTACCCAACAATGGTGATAAAAATGCATGACAAACCTCGCCAAAATAGTTTGGGTGACGAGATATATTCCATAATCCAACATTGCACCATTTTCCTCTGTTTTCTGGAGCATTCTTGAATGTCAGTTTTTGTTGATCAGCTGTAGCTTCAAATGAAACACCAACAGACCACATAATCCAACCAATTATGTCTGCAGCCTGAACGGAAGGATCCCTGTCAATCCCATTAACCACTGTTACAGGTAAACTCACAGTCCACACCCAGACAGCCTGCAGTGAATAATAAGAAGATAAGAATGGATAATTCACCTCTCAAACATCAAACCATACCCGACAAGAATCAAGACATGAATATCATTAAGTTAAAAAGAAGATGGAGAATCAATACAAAAACCTGAAATATCCAGAAAACAGCTAATTTCCCCAAGTTACTACGCATTTCATCAAAACGTCTATCCTCCCCCCACTGCAGAATCCTGTTCACAACATTCAACAAATACAAGCATCATAAATAAATTTCAATATACTATCCACGGAATGTCTGGGTGGCATATCGATAGCAAACCTCATCTCATATCATGCAACTCAAAAGTTCTGAACTGAAATAATAGTATGTAGTGGAATTGGTTATAAAAGCACTTCTGTGTCATTAGTACCTCAGTAACAGGAACAGTCCCAGGCGAAGACCCCAAGTTACTACAAGGAAACTCAAGACTACCTGAAATACAGAGCAGCAAAATCATAAATGTGGAAGGTTACATGCTAAAAAACACAGGGCAAGATCAGAGTAAAAATTAAGTAGCAAACAATTGAGTTTACTGTAGTAATGAGAAAAATATTTGCCCTGATGAAATTACAGAATGAAAGAAAGCTAAAGGCTTACAAACAGGAAAGTGGAGTCCATATAGCTAATCACTTCAAATCAATCAGCCTATCAAATCCCAGTATTATGTCATACAAGATGTGCTAAATAAAATAGGTGACTCTTTACACCTTACCAAACTCGCATAACTAGGAGTCGTGTTAAAGCAATTCTCAACATATATGTCTGTACATGTGTGTAATCAAAGGACAACAGGAATTTTAGTAAAATTGGAAGGAAGAAGGATAAAGCAATAAAATTCCATTGAACAAAAAGTGGATAAAGGGTTATATAATGCATTGCTAATCACATCATCAACTGAGTTTAGGATGTATCAAAGACTCCAACTGAGTCTTAAAGCACAATAACAATTCCATCCATCAAAGAGTGATACAACAGTGTCAAAATAATATTATAAGCTCAGGAGGAGAGACATTTACCTGTCTGAAATGCCATGTCCCTTTCAAAACCAGAGTCAACACAGCTAGTATAATAAAATTTGTGCTTCCTGATATAAGGAAACCAGAATCAATTTCCGCAAAAAACTACCAACATCAAATTAAATAAACATGTTGATGATATCAATTCATTCATCAATTCCCGCCAGCAAAATTCTCAAGGAAAGTAACAATACCAGCAAAGTCAGTGACTTTATCAAACTTCAGAAGGGCAGTGATAACAAAAAACAGCAGTTGGTATCCCACCTATAAAACAAAACAACAGCAACGTTAAGGAAATGAAGGCCACCATTGAAGAAAGAGATAGAGAGAGAGAGAGAGAGTTACAGTAACGATGGCAGTAAGTGCTAGGAAATGGGAGTCTAAAACGGTTCCCATTTTGAGGGGATTGCCTTGTGTTTCTCTATAGTTTAGTTCGATCCATAAAGACAGGTTTTATCAGTTCGTTGCGTACATTTGTCAGCTTCTGTTATGCTTCTCTTCTTATATTTTCACTTACCATAAAAAATGTGTGGACGTCAAGAGAGAGGTGTTGTGGGGTTGGGACGTGAACACCGTTTTGTTTTTGTTTTTTTAGCATTCAAAGTTTTCAATTCATTCCATTTTCCTCATTTTTTGGGCTTTGACAACGGGATCATTTTTTATGATAAGATTCTCTTGGATCGTTTTGACTATGATTAAACCCTATATTACATTTTAAAAATATTTTTAAAAAAGAATTGAAAAAAATATTTTTTATTTTAAATTAAATATTTTTAATGTTTTAAATCATTTTTCATGTGCTGATATCAAAATTGATTTTTAAAAAATAATATTATGAGTGAATTTTATTTTTTTTCCCTTATAGATTCATCAAAATTTTCCTTTCATCTATGTAGTTTAAAATAACTCAGTATTATCATTTTATTTTCAAAACAAATTCTAGTTGCAACGTAGGATATTTAAGTGTTTTGTGAGACATGATAGTATTTTTGAGGATTTGAGGGGAAAAGGAAAAAAAATATGAACAAAAATAAGTTTTTTATCTGTTATTTATTAATAAATGGAAAATTAAACCTTTTCAAAAAAGTATATTCAAATTATAAAGATAGGAGTGGAATAGTAATGAACCTAAAAGTACAACAATATATGTTATCCTAATATGTTTGTGGATTAATAAAAAAAGTTAATTAATAAATTCTTTCATGCATATTATTCCTAAAATCAAGCATAAAGTACTTTTCAACATATTCTACATAACTCCATTTATACATCATGTTTGTTACAAGTTCATAGGCTATATGCGAATTTCAAGGATGAGAACCTATAATCAAGATTGATCACAACCTAAAAAAATAAAAATTAAATTAAATAGAGTCTATGCCAATTTTTTAAAAGTTTATAGGTTATGATGCGAAATTCAAGGATGAGAACTTAACACATACAATCAAAATTGAAAACAACCCAAAAAAAGTTAAAATCAAATTGAAAAGAGTTTAAGACAATGATTTTCTTGAACCACGAAACTGTAGTTATTGGATAAAAACATCATCGTGTTAGAAAATTACTATCACTGGCATATAAATCATTTATTTATTAAAAAACCTAATAATTATATACTTAAAGTATAAAGAAGAGTGTACCTCTAAGATTCATCAACCACTATATTATTCTTACTTTGCTTGTATTCAATAACATATGAAATTTTTTCAATGAGCTCTATATTTAGCATATCCAAGAAGAGTGTACCTCTAAGATTCATCAACCACTATCTTTTATTTACTTTGCTTGTCCATCTTTATACCTTTTACACTAATAACATATCCAAGAAAAATAACTTACTTCTTTAAATTAGCATATATATTTTTATTATTTAAAGCATTAAGCACATGATGTAAATGTGCAATGTTCTCATCTATATTTTTCTATATAATAAGATATCATTAAAATAAACAAAAATAAACAACAACAAACCTACCTATAATGCATAAGAAAAATAATTCAGTCAATCTCATAAATGTGCTAAGTGTATTAGTGAAATCAAATGACATAATTAACCATTCATACATATTATACTTAGTCTTAAAATAATTTTTTCATTCATCTATTTTTTTTTCATTATAATATGATGATATTCACTTTTTAAATCTATATGAGTAAAAAACACATGAACCATGCAATTCATCTAACATGTTATCTAACCAAGAGAATAAGATATTTATACTTTACTGTAATATTATTGATAATACAAAAATCAATACACATCCGTCTTATTGACACAAGTAACATAGGAATTGCACATAGACTGTAGCTTTTTATATATATCATTTAGACAATAACTTCTTAACTTGTCTTTGAAGATCCTTTATCTTTTTAGAATTACTTTTATAGGTTGGTCAATTGGGAATCGTAGCTTCAAACACAAGATTATTTCGATGTTTTTTTCCCTTTTAATGATGACAAACCACTACGAATATCTCTCAGAAACATATATTCAAATTCTTGTAATAAGGAGTTTTTTTATAAGTTCTAAACAATTCAATGAAAAACCAAGAATAATAAAAAATCTCTTTAATATTGTTTTTAAATCATTAAGTTGTTGTAACTTACAAACCAATGATAGTATTTATAACTCAATAAAATAATCCCAAATAGAGTATTAGGTTGGAATTAAAAGGCCTTACAAATGTATGTTGCTATGAAATTTTAAACCAATAAGAAACAACACCTTTAAAATCATCTAGAAAACTTTTAGTCCAATAGAACGATCAAATTGAAAGTTATGATCATTAACATAAAATTATGTAGCCAGATACTAATATATGTTGAATAGCTTAATCTTTTTCTTGGTCACACTAATCAAGGTTTCCTCCTCCTTTAGCTCAATTTCATGGTTGATGTCATATTAGAAGTAATTCTTGAGGCTTGTTCAACCCAAATATCTTAAATTAGCTCATTAAATGTCTTTTAATCCTATTAACTCTTTCCTTTAAAATTGGTCAAATTGACACATGTAATGGATCATAAAGTGTTACTCGTTGATTCTCATCATATATCTATTGATACAAATAAATGTATCTTCGATAAGGTTTTGGTAGAGCTTCCGGTTATATTTTATAATATTTATACTTTATCAATTATAAATTATGTAAGATAACTATCCAAATAATAAAACCCCAATATTTAGATTAATTTAGGTTGGTATCCATCGAGTTCAGAATAAATTGTCATCCTTGCATACACTTCTTATTCATGAGATAACCATAATTAGATGAAAATATAAATTTAACTAATAAAAGAATTTCGTTAGCTTTTCAATAACTTTGTAGATGCTTAATAATTTGTTCAATGATTAATTTTATTTTGATATTTCATCAACAATTCAATGTTTTTAAACTTTCACCCCAATTTATCCACATAAATAAATAGTTATATATAATAATAAAATATATTGTCCTTTCCCCCTTAATTTCATCCTTTAAAATAAGGTTTATATATATATATATATATATATATATATATATATATATATATATATATATATTTGCTGTTGAAGTTTAACTGAGACTGGTGCTTATAGTAGCTCAAATGAACTTGAGCCTAGCTTTGGAGATAGATATGGCAGTGAGGGTGGGATAGTTTTGGTGGAAGGAGGAGGTGCTTAGGATGATGAAGAAAAAGATAGTTTATCTTCTATATATATATATAAAAAAAAACTTATTTAGAATAGTACAAATATAATATTACATATATATACTTCAATGAAAAAATTATTTAGAAAAGTTAATTTTATTTTAATATATATAATATTGATATAACTATTGATTAATAATAACTAATTAATATAACTTTAATTAAAATTATTTATTTTCATAGAAATATATTAAATAAATTTCTTATTCTTCTAATCTATATAAGAATAACTCTTTAACTAAAAAAATATTATTTTAACTCTTTAATATACTTTTTTTTCTTGTAGTTATGATTACTCAATTCGTGGTTATTAATCATAAGGTTTTGTTTGACATTACATTTCAAAAATATTTTTTGAAAAATTTTTAATTTTTTTTATTTTAAATTATTATTATTTTAATGTTTTTAAGGTTTTGTTTCACATTACATTTCAAAAATGTTTTTGAAAAATTTTAAAATTTTTATTTAAAATTATTATTATTATAATATTTTTAAATTATTTTCATGTGCTGATGTCAAAAATTATTTTCTTAAAAAAAATCATTTTAATGCATTTCTGAACAAAAAATACTTTAAAAAACAATCGCAACAACACTGCTAAGCAGACAGTAAATACTTAATGAAAAAGACAATTGAAATTCAAAATAAAAGTATTATTAATGAAAATTACAATGAACATCCATCTGCTTTTCCTTGACTCGGAAGCAAGTGCTCTTTTACCCTTGAGTCATCGAGGAGCAAACCGAATTGTATTCCTCTATGCTTTGCTTCAGTCGAAGGAAAGATAATGACGCCAACCCCAAACTTCAGATGATGATTACAAGTTAAAATAATTTTCTTCAAATTCAAGGTTGTATTATCAAATCATTTTGATATATTAAAAATAAATTTTAAAAACATCAAAAGAAATTTACAACAATTGAAGAACATAACATTGATTACAACAATTTTCGAATTATTTTTTACAAACAGATATACAACCTTGAGAATGGCTGAACAGGAATTTAAAACAAGAAAAGTAAGGACATTGAAAAAGAATCACAATCATCTCAAATCAAAGTATGTCTGGTCTTCGACCAGTCACTCTCATTCTCGACCCAAGAAGTCCGCGGCTTGCCTCCATTTTTGGCAATCCGATGAGTTAATGTTCAGTTTGGTCACTAACTTGTTCAGCTAGCCCGCCTGGTGTTCAGCTTCTTGCGACAGCTGAACCTTCTCACGCCCATTTCTCAATGCTGCACTTGGTCTGGGCACCTGTGGACCAGTTACAGGCTTCTGCAATGGCTTCAGCGCAGCCATGATTTCTGCAAATGTTGGCCTCAATTTTGGATCTCTGCAGTTTTAAGAAATGTAGAACGTCAAATTTACATCGATTATGTAAGTAAATAACATATTCAAGTAAAACTATATGCCATATCCTTAGCAGAAGCTGCTGCTCTTGACACAAAAGAACCCAGAAACAGTACCTGATATTTTCTCAAGATGTTATTTTTATGTTCAAATATGAAAAGGAGCCTTGAAGTTTGTTACAGTATGTTCAGAGGAACTACCAGTTTTCAATGGGACAAGGGTAGCTTCCATCAGTAGAAACTCTTTACACTCTAGTTTAACTCAACCAAAAATATAAACCAATGCATGTGACCATGAAATCAAACTGAAAAAAGAAGAAATCAGGTGTATGCAGATCAGTGAGGAACCCAGATGAATAAATACTCACGTCTGCCAGCAGTTCCTAATAATATCTGCGATTGCAGGATCCATATCATTTGGAATGTTGAGACGGCGATGCTGAAATCCAACTGCACCAACAACTTGCATTGGGTTCATTCCGCCCCATGGTTGTTGCAATGTAGAGAGCTCCCATAATATAACCCCGAAGCTATAAACATCACACCTACACATTGATTCTTACTTCAATATAAGCGTGTAACGAAAAGTTCATAAACGTTAAAACAAATTTTAGAAATATTTGCATACTTTTCATCTGAAGGTTCATTTCTTAGCACTTCCGGGGCCATCCACTCAGCCTGAAAAGTGATGTAAGAGGAATTTAAATTGTTAAGAGTGACAGTTTTAATAGCAGCATACCAACAGGTGATTATTCAATAAAATGAGGAACCGGATTGCACTAAATAATTAATACATGTAAATGGCATAGCAGAAGTGCTTTTTGGTGTCAATATGTAACATACAATGTTCTATTCAAAGGTGTACTAAGTGCTACAAGGTTCATTTCGAATATGCCTAACATTATGGCTCATAAATTCAACATTGCATTCAAAATTTTACACTAACTAATTTCAGAATTTGGTCTATTAATATGTTTTTCTTTCCTAAATTAAGCTCAGAATAGATAAGAAAGACTATCCAACTCTATTTCAATCTCAATTATCAGAAGGTTCTTCTCGTTGTCCCTTTCTCATCAATGCTTCGAATTTGCTTTGAATTTATTCATCTCTTCCTCTTTCATCATATTCATTTCATCACATTGCACTAAAACCAAAAAATTATTACTCTATCTTATTCAACTAATAAAAAATCATTAGTGTTTATTAGATTTGAAGATAATAATTCCTAACACATTTTAATATATTTGTACAAATCCTTGAATATAAAAAAAAAATCACTGATAGTGAACAATTTCAAATAATCACACTATAATGTTCCGTTTTAAAATATAAATCCATATGATGCATGGGCAAAATGATATTACTTGCTTGTAAATACACATAAATAAATATATAATACATAGCTAAAAAATAGAAAGGTACAGCTTACCGTTCCTGCAGTTGATCTTGAAGAGAGAAATGTGCTGTGCTTCATCCTCGATAACCCAAAATCACATACCTAATAAGTAAATGAAAAGGGAAAGGAGTTTCAAAGTCATGCTGGGTAAAACTTGGGAAAATAATAAGCACATGGAAGATGTTTCATATGACTTTTCAGAGATGTTGGTGAAAAGATACACCTTCACTACCCAGTTTTTATCAACCAGAAGATTTGGGGACTTCAAATCTCGGTGTACTATCATTGGGGTGCAGTTGTGCAAATAATTCATTCCCCGAGCCTGAAAATTTTCAATTATGCAAAAGAGAACCTCCAATGAACTCATCAGGATAAGTAAAATTTATACTATTTGATATTCGAATGGAGGTCAAAATTAACAAAATCATACAGCATCGAAGGCCATCCTCAAACGCCTCCGCTCATCCAATTGATTGTTAGGCCGATGAAGTAATCTATACAGGCTACCTCTGCAAAATATTAGCATGCTTCAATACACCCAAACTAACAAGAATATTTGGTATAGAAAAACTACAGCTCTTAACTCAAAGGCAAGGAAACTGCAGCTCTTGTTGAAATCTTGTCAATAAATTAGAATACAGATTACAAGAAAAAGACTATAATGAGTTTGACTAAGAAAAAAACACTGGAAACATGAATGTTCCAGTGACAAATAAACAAGTCTGCAGACAAAATACAACATACAGGCTTTAAGCTATCCGACCCTATACAAATTCTTCTGATGAAGCCATTTCAGTGGTTTTAAAAACATTCAGTGTAAGGATCTGCTTTTCAACTTGCTACAACCTATCTGTATCAGAACTTGAATATTTTTTTAAGGAACAATGAACTACACAGGTACTTGAGGATCATACAGATTGCATTTTAAACCCAAATTTATCAGAACAGATCAAGAAGTCATTAGAAGTGCTATTTTTTTCCTGCATCACACGCCTGAATAAATCATATCAGTCTTTACAAAAGGCTTATACAACATACATGGGCTCTTGGGTGTGAGAATTTGGACAGTCCTAAAATGTGTCATGCTTGCATGAAAATGGTTGCTCTCAAGACTCAAACCCATACCTTATGATTTCAAGTCAGAATTTTACCATTGGATCATTGGACCAAGTAAATATTCAAATATTTACTTGCAGATGATATTATTTTAGATAAAATTAAGAACATGGAAGTTATAGAGCACAAACATACCTAGGAAGAAACTCTGTAACAATTGAAAGATTTGGGGCACGAGTTACTGCTCCCATGAAGAGAACCACATTGGGATGCCTGACTCTCTTCATGATTCTAACCTAGCAATTCAAACCACAAACAGATTTGCTAAATTCAACTATGGGAATGCATATTTTAAGGAATCCTATAAGAAAAGATTTTCCTAACATGTAAAGACAGAGAAATGGTCATTTGCAAAATATGACAGCTACACCTTAAAATTTTAAAACAGTTCACTGAGAATTCTAAGCAGAAAGGTACACTTGAATCATTCAAAACTAAAGTATTTCACCCAAAAATTTAAAATGTCAAACATGTCTTAATTTGCAAAAGGACATTTTTTTATAAGTGCACAAATGAAATTTGAAGCAGCTAGTATTAGCAACAAATTTTAAATGATCAGTAATTTAGCTAGAGAAACAGAGCATATCATCATTTGCGCAATCTCCTCTGCACACATATATGAAAGACCAATGCCTAGTAATCACGTTTATCTACTTCATCCTGTATATATTTTAAGCAATGACTACAGTTTCCAGAATGTGATAGCACACCAAACAAGGCATTGAAATCCTTCATTGAAATTTTTCACTGGTTTAGCTGTAAGCAGGCAAAGGTGTACCAAAGATCTCAAACTAGAAGGTTAATAATTGGAACAAACCATTGGTTGCTAAGAATTGGAGAGCCAAAAGAAAAACTTTCAAATTTTAATAGAGTACTATATACATATCAGTGTTGTCAAGAGGCAATGGGGCCTCACCTAGATGCTCGAGGCCCCAGCGCCTTTATTACCCTCAGCCATTGGATTTCAATGAGGCACCGCCTAGGCAAGCGCCTTGAGAGTGGGTGCAAGGTGGTAAGGCTAGCGCTTGATTGAAGTTCTTCGTTTTATGTTGGATTTTCTTTTTTTAAAATGATTTATGTTTTGACCTATTTGTCCAATTTTTTAATTTACCACAAGAAACAACTTAGGAGTGTTTTCATAAAAAAGAAAATAGGGATTTTTAAAAAAAAAATCATTAACGTGGTAGACAAACAGATGATGAAGAATACTTAGAAGAGAAACATCAACCACACTTTCTTTTTTCAATAGTGGATGAAGATGTTTTTGAAGATTAATGAATAATGATGATGATATTTAATTTTGCCTTTTAATATATTTGGCTACTTACTACTTTAAATTGTTTCGTTTTGTTTAAAGGGTGAAAAATATAACTTTATATGATTATGTTATGATATTTTATATTTTCTTTTGACTTTCTAATGATGTGATCTTAACTGGGAGGATATATATTTTAGATTTATATAATATAATATAATTTTTTATTTTTTTAATTTATAGCATATCATCTAGGTTCATTTGGGCAAGCACCTCAAGCACTTTACAGGCTTGGTGCCTTTTAGAGCCTTTTGCCTTCGACAACACTAATACATATCATGATTTGCAAAGTTAATGCGGCAACTAGGAGATTATCCATAAAGTGAAAATTTTATGTGAATATGAGTTTATACCTATAGCATCAACTTAACAAAGTGTCCCAATAATCAATAAATTTCTGGAAGATGTGCTCGATACTAGCATAGTTATTTCATCAGCATCTCCTTGTTTCTTCAGATCAGCTAGAGAATATGAAAATAACAATATGATCAATTGAAAGGACTACTAACCTAAATCATCTATGTAAGAGATACCTGGGATGCTGCATTATATCATGCAATAATGAGACTTCATGTGTGTGCTCACCTAGATATTTTCTAATAATATAAAAATTACCACAAGGTTAAGACATCTTCAACTGCAAGCATGATAAAAATATTTAAATAGCTTAGCTTTCAATGATATGCAATGAGTGAGCTCCTAACACAACAGCAAGGATAGAATAGGCTTATACCTCACTTCTGAATTCTTCAAGAGATTCACCCGTAATATCTTGGTCTAGGAACCTCTTCACAGCAACTTCCTACAAAAAACAAGAGTCAAAACAAAATCAATATATTTTCATAACTAAGCATTGGGCTGGAGTATTTATTGTCGTCAGCAGATATTCTGTTTAGTACAATCACGAAATCCCAGCGGTCAAACTTCACTGCAACCTTTTCCTTTAGCAAAACTTGTTTCCTTGGATCCCCTTCCCCAAAATTGATCAGAATCTTGTAAGAATCTAAAAGGACCTAATTTTCTAACATGAAAAACAATTAAAGAGTGTAACATGACCATAGAATAATGCCACTTAGGTAAAATCTTCATATTTCGGTTGTTTAGATTGTTGGTTCCAAATTTATTTAAATTTTTCATATTGTAGCTGTTATTGTTGGAGCTAGATAGCAAGCAGTGCACCATTCAGGCAAAAAGAAAAGGAGAAGGAATCTTCAAATTCAACAACTGATTCTGGCATTATTCATTTTGTATACCATTCCTAAAAAAAATATCAGTAACAAGATGCCATTTATTGTCTTTATGGCACATTCATATAGAATAGAGGTAGCAAACAGCTTAGCTTCTGAGGCCAATGGAAAATACTCACAGTTCCATGCCAGTCTCCGTGATATACCTCTCCATATGATCCTGCAACGCAAAGCATGCAAAGCAATCAGAGGAGACCTAAATGGGAGTACAGTAAACGAGATTGACAGTAGATATGAAGTCATGAAAATAACAGCACATGCAAATGGCAGTACCAAGTCCAATACGTTCACCCATGGCAATTTCATCCCATGGAATCTCACACTCTGCAACATCAGCCATCGCAGCATCAGACTTTGAGCTATCACTGCCAACTGATCTGTCAGACATTCTCTCACCTTCTGAATTGGCACCTAAAGCATCACATTCTCGGCCACCACTGCCACTGCTGCGTCCTCCACTACCGTTGTCCCCACTACCTCGTGGCTCATAACCAGCACTATCTGCATCTCCGTCACTTCGTGCACCCTGCTCATATTGCTTGTTGACAGCTGCAGTGGTTGCCACCACTGCTGCAGCTGTGGCAGTGGCAGCAGCTGCTACTGGTAGTTCAAGGTTTGTGTCAGTACCTGACTTTGTTGCAGCAACAACCATAGAAGATGCAACAACAGCTGCAGCGGCAGCAGCTGCAGCAGCTACAGGAACTTTTTTTACATATTTCACAAGAGTAACGTCAGACTGCAATGGTATGGGTAGTCCAGTAATCTCCCTTGAATCAAAAGGATGGTTCACCCCTGAAACTTCCACAGGTTTAGATTGATCGGGTAGATTACCAGGTAAACTGGCTTTATATGGCAGCCTATGAGGCAGACGAGGCAAAAATCGAGCAGGAACACGATCATCTTGATCCTTCACACTTCGGATTTCAGTCCTCTGTTTATG
>CM055440.1:8412756-8544613 GCA_029228465.1 Salix viminalis | reverse complement strand
TGTTCTAGATACTAAATTGGATTATATTGGTCTATCATGGGTTCCATTTGATGAAAAAAAACTTGATGGTAGTTGTTTTATACCTTAGTATTACTTTAAAAAAAAGTAGATCAAAGTCGAGTAAGAAAAAAATCTAACTTAATTTGATTTCATGTTTTGAAACTATTTTTTCAAGTTAATTCAATTGATATAGTGTTTTCTAGTGCAAGGAATGTGCTTATAACGTGTTTTGGTTTTGTTAAAATAGATTATAAAATAGTGTTTTCTAGTGCAAGGATCGGGGCATTCAACCAGATGTTGTTACTTACAGCTCCATAGTCCATGGTTTTTGCAATTTAGGACAACTGAATGAAGCTACTAGATTGTTCAAAGAAATGGTTAGTAGAGATGTTATGCCAAATACAGTGACCTTCACTATTTTGGTTGATGGACTCTGCAAAGAAGGAATGGTTTCAGAAGCTCGGCGTGTCTTTGAAACAATGACTGAAAAAGGTGTATTTTATGGGGCAATATCCTTCACTTTAGATGCTAGCTAAAAAAATGTCATCAGCATGTTTATTATCTTTCAAACTGCTGCTTCTTTTGTTACCTGTATGTCTCCTGGGCCATGACATCTATTATGTATCACTGCTGATTGCATTTAATATCCTTTTCTTAGCGACACCCTCACAACTTTAATTGCAGTCTAAATGTTGTAGTTTTGGCATTCAAATTTGTGCTGGAAACCAGGAAAAAAAAGAAAGAGAAAAGAACATAAAGTGTTAAAGAAACTGTAAGGGGTTTTATATGTTTCAACATCTTTTGCGAAGCTGAACCAACTGGTGCCCGATTTCCTAGCCCCTCTAACTGTATTTTGATTCATTTTTCTCATGGTGATGCTCAATTGCAGCCTTATGATAAAGCAAGAAATGCGGTTGCTCTTGCCCTGAGTCCAGTTGTAAGGGCTCTTATTGATCCAGATGGAGCATTGAGGGACATAAGGGATTTAGATAGTGTAAGAGCAATCATGTTTCTCTTTCTTTTGGTGCTTTGATTAGTTGCTCAATCGATTTGTTAATATTATCCTTGAAATCACATTTTCTTCTTACAGATCAGCTTCTCTGATTGGTTTTTGTCCAAAGGTGGCACTCGCATGAGTATCCAAAGAATGTGGGATCCTGTTGCTTATGCCCTCGGGTTTATTGACTGTGATAACATCAGTGCTAGGTGCATGCTGACCATATTCTCATTGTTTGCCACCAAGACAGAGGCCTCTTTACTTCGTATGCTCAAGGGTTCTCCAGATGTTTACTTGAGTGGTCCCATTAGAAAGTATATTGAAGATAAAGGAGGCAGGTATATTTGTAAAATATAGGTTCAAAGTCATTCCTTATCTTTTCTTTTTTTGGGTCCCAATAATTGATGTTTTTTTAACATCTCTTTATCTGCAAGAGCAGGTTTCACTTGAGGTGGGGGTGCAGGCAGATACTTTATGATAGATCTCCTGATGGGGAAATACTTGTCACAGGACTTGCCACGTCGAAGGTAAATGACTTCTCATTTTTCTTCTTTTAAACTGAATCCCTTATGACATTGATGTATGAAAGCATCATCTAGATTACTCTTCAATGATTTTATCATGAGCCTGGTTGCATCGCTCCAATTTAAGGATCAATAGGGGTGCAATCTATTTTTCTGGACATTGTTTCAATGAATATTATCAGTAGGCCATGGTTCTAAATCGAAGTTGTCCTGGGAAAAGGGCTTAAGAGTTGAGACAAAGCATTCAGTCTTGCACCTTTTGATGAGTGAAGAGGAAATGAATATCCCACACATATTTGTGGGTTTGCAATTGGAGAATTGATGGAGTTATTCTCTTCAGATTGATGCATATAGTTGGTGCTTGTAAAGTATAGAAATTAAAAACTTCATTCCATAATCTATAGGGAAGTTTTTAAATCGAACCTGGGCAAATTAATAGATGGAAGGAAATGGAGTGTGTAAGGTTATGGCAGGATCAAGACTTGTACATCAAACATCGAGAAATTAGATTGTGTATGTGTATTTATGAGGTTTCTGTGTTTTATGTTTATAATCCACCATTGATTGTAAGGTCTCCATTAATGAAACGTTTAATTATCATTGTAGGCTACGGATAAGAAAGTTGTTAAAGCTGATGCATATGTTGTAGGTATGCAGTCCGATATGCCCTTTCTCTTTCTTTGTATCCTATCTCAGTTGAGCATTGATGATTTTTTGTCATTCTGTGGTTTGATTCTTTGGCAGCTTGTGATGTCCCTGGAATTAAAAGACTACTTCCATCCCAGTGGAGGGAATCAAAGTTCTTTGATAATATATATGAGCTAGTGGGAGTACCTGTTGTGACAGTACAACTAAGATACAATGGCTGGGTTACAGAGTTGCAGGATCTAGAACGATCAAGGTGAATTTCTCTCTATGCTGGTGCTCTGATTGTGAAAGCAGGATGTTTGAAAACGCAAAGAATATTATTTGCTTTGATAATAGTTGAGACAATTCATAAGGCATCTTTTCCATTAAGCCCTTGCTTCTTTTGATTTATAGGCAGTTGCGGCAAGCTTCTGGCTTAGATAACCTCCTGTATACCCCAGATGCGGATTTTTCTTGTTTTGCTGACCTAGCACTCACTTCTCCAGAGGATTACTACATTGAAGGACAAGGTTCATTGCTTCAGTAAGAAAAAAAAACTCTACTATCAGTATACTGCTGCTAGCTTCTGCTTTTTATAAGGAATATTGATAATCTACCTTACATATCCTTATAGTTATCTTTTCTATTCCCATCCCAATCTGTTCTGTTCACAAAAATTAAATGTTTCAGATGTGTTCTGACACCTGGAGATCCTTACATGTCCTTGACAAATGATAAAATCATAGAGAGAGTCTCAAAGCAGGTTTGTAGCATTTAAAAGTTATCTCTTAATGCCTAAGTCATTACTATCTACGGTTATAAGCCCTCTTACACGCTCTGGGAAGTCGTACAAGAACATAATGCGGGTAATCTTTGATTAAATTCTCCAGGCTTTAGTAACTTCTAAATTTAAAATGTTCGGCTTGACAGAGCACTTATCCCTAAGGCTTCCTTCATCTCTACTCACCTTTTGCATGAGAGCACACATGGTAAACTTGGCTTCAGATGGCAGTATTTACACCCTGAAAATCTACCATTTTCATATCCTTGACATGTGTAAACAACCTGTACATATTTTTGTGAATTAAAAAAACATCTTTATTAATTTTAGGACATCGAAATCAGCTTGCTTGGGAAGTTCTAGAATTTAAAAATGTTTGTGCACCGAGTAACGTGGCTTTAAGAAAGTCCTTTTCAGCTGTGATTGCTCTTTTTTGTGATATGGGCCCTTGGTGGACCAAAGGGCAATATGAGATGAATGGTTTCCATCATCACAGATGGTAGCTTTTATATAACAAGATGGTAAAATATTGTGCTTGTTGCTTTTGTAGCTAGTGGTTGAATCTTATTTGTGTATAGAATTATGAATTGTTGATTCCAGTTACTGTTGTGCAGTATTCTCGTTGTCATGCACTTATTTTTTGATTTCCACAATCAGGTCCTGGCTTTGTTCCCCTCATCACAAGGTCTAGAAGTTATCTGGTCATCCGTTGTGAAAATTGCGCAATCTTTATATCGTGAAGGACCTGGCAAAGATCCTTTCAGACCTGATCAGAAGACACCTGTGAAAAATTTCTTTCTTGCTGGCTCATACACAAAGCAGGTAACATAAATTTCGCTTCGGCTTTTAGTTTGACTGAAAGGTAGCTTCTAGTGTTTGCCTCCACAATTTTCTGGATGAAAGCACCTATTAATTAAAAGGGAAAATCCATCGGAGAGATTAACAGGCTAATCTAAGCACGTAAGTTGAGAGCCACTGGAATCTAGCAAAATCTGGAAAAAATAGAAATGGAGGTTGCTGTTTCTGCAATGCTTGATTTTATTTGAGTGAAACTGTAATAACAACTGCAGCAAATTCAGACTAGTTTCTGCATTGAACAGGATTACATAGACAGCATGGAAGGAGCGACTTTGTCTGGCAGACAAGCTTCAGCATACATTTGCGATGCCGGGGAAGAGTTAGTAGCTTTGAGGAAAAAACTCACAGCTGTCGAATCTCAAGAAAGCGCAAAATCGAACACGGTAACTGATGAGCTCAGCCTTGTATGATAGCAATTACATATCACATATCAAAGCTATATGATTCATGGCTGAAATAAATAGTTGTTGGATATACGATTCTATAAGGTTAAGTTTATGTAATTCAAAACGTTTCCAATGTAAAGATTAGTTTCAGTTACAAGGCAATCTAGGCCTTAATGTCATGTAATGATCATGGTATTGCACAAGGGTGAGACCAAGCTATCCGCACTTTTTTTTTTATTTAAAAAAAGAAAAAAAGAGTATTTATTCCTCAAGGCGCAGCGTGCATATCGAAGGAGTCCATATGGTTTATACAATGTTGAGGTGACATATGGTTCGTTTCTTTTGCCCAAAGTTTCTCTGCTAGAGCAAGGACGCTAGCCATTGAAGCTGATATTCTTTTATTGAAAATCTGTGACCAATTCATCATTTAGCATCCTACATTTCTGCCTAACAAGCATAAAATCTGTTGCCTGCTCTTGAAGGGTGTGAGACAGCAGGCAGCATTGGCGAGCGAGCAACAAATTTGACAGAAATCACAGTAGCTAGAAATCAACATAAAGAGTACAAATCAGCAAGTAAACCACCTACATTATTCAAAACAAAAGATCATCACACAATGCAGCAACATACATCATTTTTATTGGTTCATTAACACGAAGCTGCACATCAAAATTAAGAGGGCAAAAAATCATCATCCAACATGACATACCAAAGTCACAGACATTACTAAGCTCAAGCCAGTTCAAGTCACACATATCCTCTAACTTTACCAGCTCAAACCCATCATCTGCTTCCTTCGAAATTTCACTCTTAGCAACCTCCATCTCTTCATCAAAGAAAATGTCCCACTTCCCTTCCCACTTGATAAAAAACTCGGTATCCTCAAAATACTTCACTCTGTGCACATCTCCGGCCGGTGTGAACAAATAATCGCCAACAACCAGATCATATTTTGCTTTCTTACTCAAATTCCACACCCTTTTACTCCCTTTTAAGACCACCAAATCATGCCCGAATGTATGATGATGTGCAGGCTCTACGCTCCCTGCTTTGAAACTTACTATAGCTGATGTTGGGCTCTCTCTAACTATCTTCATTGCCCCGCCAGGAATGATCTCGATAGGGTCTAATTTTTTGTTTTTCACCAGGCAGCAGAGTGCGCACGAGCTTGCGTTTATACTTCCCTCCTCTTGTTTAGGATCAGAAAGATTTGTGCCAATCACAGGCATTTCGCTGAGCGAATTGTCCAAGAAGGATTCTGTTTCTTCCCCCCATGGAGCAGAGTTCGAGGCAGGACAAGGAGACTTAAAAGGGGTTTTAAGCCAAGTGTCGAGGATTTCTATGGCGGAGTCCAGGGATGTTGCCATGCCTGAGACGGCAAGGACGTTGGAGTTGTTGATGGATCGGGAGTTTGCGGCATCGGCAGTGGAAAGGCAGGTTGCGGCGAAGACGCCAGGGAATTTGTTGGCAAAGATGGAGACACCGACACCAGTGCCGCACGCGACAAGGCCTTGTTATCAACCTTATTATCTTCTGTCGGGGACTTGGCCTCAGCAGTAGACACATCCAACTGTTCAGCATAGATTTCAGTAAACAGGTTAGGGGGAGCAACAACACCACTTTCAAGCAACACGTCGTGAAGTTTCTGGGCTAACTGTGGATTCTCTTTTGCAGCATCAATCATATATTGTGAAACATCTTTTACTTTCATTCTACGGGCAGCAGGAGAACTAACACCTTCAGTCCAAGAAGGAGAGCGGGAATGTGCATAAGGGTAAACAGGTCTGCCAGGAAGCTCCCGCACTGGCACCTTCTCAGCATTGGAAGTTTTTCCAAAATCATCTGAAGACATTGTAGATTCTTCTCCACTTTTACTCAGCCTAGTTAAATTTGCCCCCTCATGAGATTCACTTCTGCCATCAGATTGGTTCCCAACAGCAGCAATATTTCTCAATCTGGATTGCTTTTCCAATGTCCCAAGTTCTGAATGCTCTTCAAATGAACTTGTGTGTCCATTGCTAGAAGAAGCTATATGAGAAGAGTCAACGTCTCTAGATAAAGGACTGGAAGAAAAGAATGTCTCATCGTATTCTATATGTGATCCAGCTGCATCAGAAGGAATAAGGGTGCCAGGATCTGCTGTTAGATCAACAATGTATTCCCTGAAATTCACAACATCTATCACCTTAATAAACACTTTTTTAAGCATTTCAATCGTTTCCAGCAAAATATTACAAATTTTAGAGGCAAATTACCATTTTGCAATCCATAGAATTTACAATCAATGGTAACTGCTACAGAAATGCAAAAACCTCATAAGAAAATTACTGCGAAATCATTTGTGCCACCTGCAGAAGTTTTCTTGTGCAAGAATCTCATATAAGCTAGTTTGCAGAGCTAAAATCTAATAGCCTCATCTGCATTTAAGAATCCATTGACTAGAAGCATATGAGAGTAAAGCACCTCACATTTGCATACTTAATCATGTTTTGTTCGACTGCACAGCAAAGAGTGAGCTAAACCCTAAACAACCCAGCAGAATTTCATTTAAGAAACTTCACCACTTGAAGAAATAAATAAATTACAGTAACTGTAATTACCTTCCATCATCGAGCTTCACAAAGTTCATAGCTACATCATCAGAACCAGTGTACAAATGCCCTTTTACCAACCGGCATGGTATCCCTACACAATCAGCCAAAACCTACATAATCATTGAAACCAAAAGTTAGAGAAGAGAGACAATTAGTAAGAAACCAAGAGTTCCAAATAGTACCATCACTCATAAAAAGAATTGTGATGAAATATGGTAAACTTAAAGCTCATAAATATGAACAGCAACCGGTCAGAAGACTATATCAGCAATATATCTATGAATTTTCAAACACTGACATGTGGAGGTATATGAAATAAATATTCATAAGCATGCTTTCAGCATATAACATAACATGAAAGGGAATCTTGATCAGCATATATTTTCTCTATCTGGCATAGAATATGAACCGCTGTATTAGACTCTGTATATATGCTTCCTAAGGAAAAGAATATTGATCAGCATAAATTTTCTCTGCTCTATGGCAATAGAATATACCACTGTATTACACGCTGTATATGCTTCCTAAGGAAAAAGATGTGATTACACATTCAGCAAGACAAGCCATGCAAAACCTCAAGGGTTTCAGTAGTGTCAATCCCTTTCACAGGATGCAGCTTTGCTTCTGCAATGCAAGACACCATATTTCCATATGCTAAGTTTCACAAGGTTCAAACCAAGATTTCTATCAACAAATTTGATTTTTTTGTAACTTCATTAAGGATGAGAATATAATTGAATGGCTAGCTGGTGCCAAGGACAATCACTAGAGATCACAAATCCAAATATTTGGTCACCAGATGCTCCAATAGAAGGTGAAACCAGCTTATCTCAGGGTGAGTGTTTCCTTTTGGCATGAATATCGATGTGTTATTAGCTACAGCAATAATAATACCTGTCTTCGAAGAGGTTAGAGACTAAGTTTAAGAAATAAAGGTCCTTGGTAGGCCACTTCCGAAAGAACCTGATAGAGATTGTTTATTAAAGTTTATTACTGAGTAAATGAGGAGCATTACTGATATTTAGAGTTCAAAAAATCAAGGACCTGTTCAGTTAATTTGTGGAGGATGGTTTTGAACCTGTCTTTTCATTAGATTAAGTATGTTCATGATTGATTTCAACAAATTCATCATGACTATTGAAAAAATTTCTCCACAACAGAGACTCATTGTTGGATGCTTGAAGAATGTTGCATAGTAAGAAAGTGTGCTCAATGTGAGCAGGTAACATTCTCAAGCATAAACTTCATCAAATTGTCCAAAACAATTTTCAAATATGTCAGAAGAAGTAAATATTTACCTAAAAGTTGTAGTAGCACCTAGACTAAGTGTATCAAGCACTAAAACCAAAAAAAATGAAAACTGAAGTACCTTGAACATTAATGCACGATGACGAGGCAAGCCGATTGTAAGAGAACCAAGTGGCAAAACCATGCTACCAAGGGTTGCTTTCAAACTATAGCTAAGACTGCGCCATGCTCTTGACAAATTGCTAGGATCCCCAACTGATCCACCCATGTAATCAGAAACTAAAACAGCAAGCCTTCCCACCAAAGCATTGCCTATGAAAACTTGACATTCTGACCTTGACTTGACAGCCATCTCCAGCGCCTTCTGTTCAAATTTCAACAAATTAGCATCAGCAGCCCTATTGACCAGCACTGCTTCCCAGGTGACACCATCTGAGACTGGTGTTCCTTGCAAATCAACGAGAGAAGGCATTTTGTCTGTTGTGGACTCGGTCATGATTCCATACAGATCATAAAAACCATCCAAGACCTTGTCATCATAGCTGAGAGCATTGTAATTCTGTGAAGCATGCATAAATCTACGATATGAGATTGGTTAGAAAGGAATAAACATGTGATGAATTAAGTTCGAGAAAACAGTGTCAACTGAAGGAATAAATCTAATGTGTATCATCTTAACTTCATATTAGCCTACAAATATCTTCAGTGCATAGAAAAATGAGATATAAGCCAAAGCCAGAGACAGCTGACCAGGTTTAAAAAGAAGATAACAGAAATCATAATCAAAAGAGAAACATTGACCAGTGCTATATTTTCCAAATGTAGAAAAGGTAACAAATGGAAAGCACTGACATCTTCCTAGTTGATTTTCCGGTGACAATAGGCCATTAGCATGCACTAATTCATAAATGTATATATATTCCGTCCATTACTACAATATTCAAGACTGCTTTTCAATTTCTAGAACAAAATCATCAACTATCTCCTTGACAAGGAGCATTCCAATAAGATAAAATAAGCATGATTCAAGTCATTGATCTCATTAAAACACAGGAGTTGAAGGAACCAACTTCACACACTAATAAATGTTCAGTGATAGATGTGGAAACAAGAAAATAAACAGTTGTCAAAAACACTCCTGTCTTTACTACCACAACTTCACTTATAATACCAAAATTGAGAACGATGAAGCTTTCCATTTCCTCCACTTTTTCTCTTCCAACCAGCATTTTTTGTAATCTCCACTAACTTGATGAGAGTTACAAGGTCCCTACAACTTTCCATTTCTTCTTTCATATCTACCTAATCTTTCAGATTTCCTAAATTGTGAAGGTCATGATTTGTCCACTATTTTTTATTTCCAACTGGTTAGAGTTAATAATACAGAGGAGCATTATTGTGAACCTTCAAAAATATTATTTATGGTGCCATAATGATACTATAGGTTGATAGTTTCAGGTGTTTCTTTCTTTACAGGTACTAGAAAGGATGATGACAGTAACATAGGAGTTCTAATAATGGCACCCTCATCAGCCATTTTTCTCTCCTTCGCTTATGTCGGGGACAATCTACTTCATGGAAGCAATTATATAAATATATTGGCAATCTAAAAATTCCAAGGAGAAAAATCTAACGAACAAGTTCCGTTCATATACATTTTCATCAAACCATTGTATCATAGAGGAGTTTGACTTGACATCTAGCTGTCAAGAAAAAAAAATTCCTCATAACTTTCTACTGTGTCTAGACTATGAAAAAAGAAACTTGGAATAGAATAGACAGGGGAAATGAAGAGACAGACAAACTCACCCAATACCGATAAGCAATGACTTCAGCAGGAGTATTCTCAGGTGCACAAGAGCCCAAGCTTATTTGCTTAACAGCCTCAATCTGAACTGCCTCAGGATCCTCACTTGCACTCAACTCCAAAGCCAGCTGTATCTGATACTCCTCCTCAATATCAGGATCCCTGGAGGTGGTAGACCCTGAATCACGCCTTACAGCTTCTGAAACAACATCAAAACCACTACTAATCGACTCCGGTTGCTCCACCCTCTCTCCTCTAGTCACATTTGAAGATGATGGTGGACTAGGACTTTTTCTATTACCAACTGAACTTAACCAATTTGAAAGGCCAGAAAAGGGTTTATTGTCTTGTGACCTAGAATGCAATGACTTATTATCAGGGGATGATCCATTAGTGGACTTATGGCCTCTTGATGAATTTGATCCCTCGGCATCCTCTGATTGATTAGGCATGATATGAAGCTTCTTGAGAAAGTTCTTCATATTCTTTGACTAATTTGCTCAATGCTAAAGAAATAAAAATCTGGCCATAAACCTCTCCATTGTCTTGGACCAAGCATGAAATCTCAATCACTAAAAGACTAAAATACAACCAATAGAGACACAAATTTAAGTTCAAACCATTACAAAACACGGATATTGTCCCAAAGCCCGCAACATTAAGTGACCCTAAATCAACCCATCAAATCCAATAAGCGGAAAAACCATTTCAAGCAATACCCAGTTCAGCTTTTCCAAAATCTAGAATGCCCGGATGCTTTAATTGAAAGAAAATAGCTTCCTTTCCAGGGAAAAGCAACACCCTTGCTTACTTGCATGCAATACACAGACAAAGACTATCCCCCTAAACATAACTGATCTTTGTAGCCTCCAACAAGAATAAACCAATACCAAGACAGTATAGAATGGATCTTTCTTTGGATTTAGGGAAGATGGTACATAGAAAAGAGAGAAGAATGGGACTTAAGGAGGGTTAAGTTTGGAAACTAGAAAAGGTAAGAGATGCAGCAGAGGGGCAGTGATGCGAATGAGCAACAAGTGGGAGAGTAGGACTCATGAAACAAGAAAGAATGACCTACTTGGAGTTTTTGAGGGACAAGGATTTCAAGGTCCCATAAAAAAAGATTAATTTAGTGGGAAACAGAAACAAAGCTCACTCCCCTTCTCTCTCTATCTCAATCTTTTTCTTTAAAAAAAAAAAAAAAAAAACCTACTCGCAGCAATGCCTCTCTCTCTCTCTCTTCAGAAGGTCCAAAAACTGATGTCTCTTTCTTGGTCCCTCTCTCTAGATGGGATTGGAGTCTCAAGCTCCTCCCTCCCCATGGAAGGGTATTATGGTGGGGGCATTAGTTGTAAATTTGTGAGGCATGGAATAATATTCAATTTGCAAGTTGACGAGATTTTACTCTTTTTTTTCAAATGTTTGACTTGTCGTTTTGCGTTGCAGGCATCCTTTCCCGTTACCTTTCGAAATTCGGACAATTTTTTTAAAAACTGAATGAATCTTTTAAAAACCTTTCCTTATAATGAAAAGCTGTTACCATTTTTAGACGTCGATTCTTAACATTAATTTTTATTTAAAATATTATTAAAATAATGTTCTTACATTTTTGATTCTTTATTAACCTGAACCTCTTAACTTAACACATTAACTACTCCTTCTATCCTCTTTAATTTACACCTTATATTAGGCCCAATTGTAAGCATAGGTGGGATCATATCATTTTTTTTTTATCATTTATTTAATCTACAAATTTATTTCACACAAACACTTTATCATCTAGTTCTTTCATTAATTTTAGTCCTTATTTTAACCTTAATAGCACCTTTAAGCCTATTTATAAAGGCCATGCGCTCTATTACATATAATATTTTATTTCCCCCACTTACCTATCTCTTTTCATTTTGAGTTTCTTTTACTCGTCAAGGTCTTGTGATTTTCAGTCCTATGTTGACGTAGGGTTTACAGTGGCCATTTTAGAAGAGTTATCACACTAAAATATGGCACATTTGCATCAAATATAACAATTAGCCAACATAAACCTCCCAAACTAATACTTATCTTTTTTATTCTAAATATTTTTAGTATAAATTTTCAAAATTAAAAATGCATTAAACAAGAGGAAAAGTAGAAGATGTTGATAGGGGAAGAAGAGTATTTCTATTTAGGTTTCCATAAAATACATAATTGGAAATCATGTAGCTACGATATTAATTTGTAATTTATTTTCTGCATGTATTTGTATTGACTAATGAAATTGTCAATACATGAATTGGATTGGAATTGTGGGGTTTAGAGTGACCCAATTATAGTATTGAGCCTAACTAACCGAACTCTTAATGTTTAAAGTCCACAAACACAAAATTTTATAAAAGCTATATATTTTAGTTTCTCATATTATTAAAGATAATTCTAAGTAACATAGGAAAATTATTGTGTGTGTCCACTATAGATCAAGACATAGTGTACTCTAGACTTGTATAATAATTTTCACATCTTTAAAGGCTTGGGATGCAAGTATTTTTTTTTCACGCCAAATGAAATTACTGTTTTTCCTTTGATTGATAAAATGGAAGCCCTGGATGTGGGGGTATTTAGGTATTTTCCTAAGCTACAAGAAAAACATAATTCATACTTAAAAAAAGACAAAAGATCAGATACATATATAGGGGTTTTTTGGTTATTTACAGGGTTATGAAGCATATTAGTGATTTTATATTAGTTTTAATAGTAAAATTATTGTATTAACCTTAAAGAGTAAAAAGTCATAAATTTTGATGCAAACACTTTATAGTAATTTTGTTTCTTAATGAACAATGTATGTACTCCATTACCCTTAACATCCAAAAGTTTTTTAGTTTGGTTTTGTGGGCTTGGTTGTAATTTTCATTATCGTTTTTTTGTTATTATTGCTTAGTTCCAAGGGAAATTTATTTTTGTAAGAACATAGAAAATTGAAAAAAGATTTTGATGTGTGCCTCAAACTTGTTAGTCACTATGTCGCCTTTGAATCGTGACTCACTTTAGTGCGTTTTAATCATGCTCTTGTAACATCATTGGATTCATCTAGATGTATGGTGGTTCAATATGATTTGGTGTGAATTTGCTTTTCTCTTTTCTCTTTCTTTTCTTTTTTTCTTCAAATGGAGTGTTGACCATACAAAAGAATAAACATCCCTTTAATTTCTTTTTTCTTTTGATTTATTTTTCTCTTCTTGTAATTGCAATTGTTTAAATTACATTAATTATTTACAATTAGATTTTATTTTTGATTTCTTCCCTAGACATCTGATGTTTTAATTTTTTTTCTATCAGATTTGGTCCTCGTTGTTTAACTTGATATTTGTTTTGTTTTGAATCATTTTCTTAATTGATTTATTTATTTTTAATTCCATCCCAAATAATTTATTTTTATTTAATTCTTATTTCAAAGTTGATTCTAATTCTTTTAATTACTATTATTATTCAAATTCTTCATTGATTTTTTTTTAAAATTACATCTCTAAACATTTAATTTCATTTTTTCCCCTCTAAATATTGAAATTTCATTTGTTTTTTTCGCTAAATATTTAATTCAAATTAATTTTAAGTAAGATTTAGTCATATTTTTTTTAATTTGCTATTTGTTTCTATTTTGTTTTACATTGTTTTTTATTTCATTTTTATTCCCTTAATTTTTTTTTATTAAAAGTCTTACATCTTTTTTTTTCAAGGTTGCCTTTAACAATGTCACCTTGGTCTCAAGACCTAGGTGATAGATCTTAAAGATTAGCCCAAGTTGACTTTGATATTTTTTTAAATCTTTTTTTTCAAAAAAAAATTTGGATGATATTTTTTTTCTTTTTCTTGTTTATGGGGTCATTTCAAATTTCATGTTTTAGGCCATATGTTTGATTTGTTGACTCGGACTAGTAGTATAGTTTGCTTGAGACTTTCTTGTTTTTTTTTATATATATATTTCTATCATATTAACTAATGTTTCATTCCTTAGATTTCAAGTTTAGTGTAAGTTATTTAAAATAATTCAACACAATCAACTCAATGACACACATCTCAAAATTTCTTTGAGTTATTTTAAAAGGCAGCATCATATGAATTTGTTTTTGCATTCTTGATAATTCATTCCCACCTCCAACATAGCAATTAAGCCAAGTTTTAAAGATTTAACTAGTTTTTTATTGTTTATTTTTTTAGGGTATTATACGTCATTTTGTTTTACCAAAGTTGAAAATAACCTATTCTATCTCAAAAAAATTTAAAATTCATTAGTTTTTGTTAGATTTATGACTTTTTTGTTTAAAAGAGTTTGATTTTAAATTAAATTAAATTAAACTAGTTGTACTCTCTTTTTTCCAGAATATATCATCGAACATGTCACCATCTTCATATTTGTCTTAACATTGTTTTATGTTTTAGAAAACAAACTAGCTCATTGATGACACAAGGATTTTTTTTAAACAGTTTTATCTTACGCTTTCTATGAATGTTTTAGGCCTATATCTTATCTTTACATCGAAAATAAAACCACACTAGAATCTAATGTTTGTAGCTCAATATATAACCCAAAAACTGGTTGGTGTTCTAGTTTGAGTAGAACCAACTTAACTAGGATTTCTTTTTAAAACCAAACCCTCTCTTTGTCTCTTTACATGAATCCTAGTTTCAATTATTAAATGCATCAATCAATCATCTGGATTATGAGACATGCTTATTTTAAAAACCTATTAAAAACTAAGCATTTATGATTAATTAAAGTTATCTTACGTTATCAAACTTATTATTATAAACTATGTTTAAGTTAAGGAACTTAATAATACTTTAAATGCAATATGATCATATAAAATCTTAATAAAAATGCAGTTTCATGCATTTATCAAGTTATATTTGAAAACTTCTGAAACTAGAAAACATTTGTATTTGTCATAAATTATATAAACTTTAATTATTGTTTTCAATTCAATTGTATAGATGTTTAATTTTATTGAAAAGGCTAATAATATATCGTTACAAGACCTTCGAGGGTAGTATAGTTTAGAAGAGAAAAAAAAGGTTTAACTACTTATAAGAGTGTCAAAAAACACTAGCAATTGGTTTGTTGAAGTAGGTTGTAATGATAAGTCAATTTTATATATGCAAGATTAGCATCATCATGATGTTATTTAGAGTAGAGTGATTAGATTTTTAGATTAACAACATTTGATGAATAATTATTTTAATTAATTATTTTAAATTCTTAATTTTTAGTTATTTAAATTGTTTAAATAACTAAATTACATGATATTCATAACAATGATCTTGTAACACCTCGACAACATAACTTGATAGAGTTGCATGGGCATGTCCACCCATTTATTATCAATGCTTGTTTTTATTATATCAATCAACCATGTGGTATACATTTTGATCATGCATTGATTGCAGTTTTGGTTAAGCAATGGAGGCATGAGGCATGATACACACCTTTTATTTATGTGATGGTAAGATGACATTCACACTAGAATACCACCATGTTGACTAGTCTTCTAATAAATGGAACCCACATAACAGAACATGGAAGGTCGATTAACAAGAATGCTTTATGTGATCACCTCTAATTAGTGCTTATATGGGCAATTGTATCAAATTAAAATCATCAAATTAAAATAAATTTTAAGACTACCCTAACAAATACGATAAAGGACTAATTGATTATTTATGATTGAGCATACATATTACATGTATTTGGAGGTCTTGTTTGGACGCGGGGGGGCATGCTTATATATTTATATTGGAAACCATGTTTAAAAAAAAAAGACAATTTGTCAAATGTAAATTGTTTCTTCATGTATAATTATTTTAAATTCTATGATTATCAGAAGCAATGGCATTTTAAATACTAACTTATAATTGTCAATGTTGATTAATATAATATTGGTCTAAGAGCATATTCATATTGAACATCTAGAGATCTAGGGTGATAATATTTTTGACATTCTCACGCATAAGCCATTATATATTTGCTCTAGGTAGTAATAAAATAAAATAAATTTGAATCAACATGTTATATATATATATATATCAATTGAATGTAAAAATGTACTAAATTTGTGGCTTTTCCATGAGTTTTAACTCGATGAGTTGGATACACAACAACCATATTAAATATGCGCTCCAAATGTATTCAATATCTAATTATTTAAATCTAAATTAATTATTTTTGATTTTTTATCCAATATAAATCTTTCATATGTTCTAATAGGTTATATAGATGTCATATATAAAAAGAATTGATATTTTTAATTTCACCTATATGCCATGAGGGATCAGATCTTTGCTTAGCATTGGTCTCTTTGCACTGCTTTGACATTGTTAAAATACATTATCCAGATCGGATAAACTATTGATCTCTACTTCCTAACAAATAAATCAATTAATCTCGATCATTAGTATTAATGATATCATTAGTCTTCATCTCTAGTCTAAATAACCAGTCAATGTTGTTCATAGTTCCCACCTCTGAGCAAACTAATCAATCAATGTTGGTCATCAATATAATGGATATTATTAGTATCCATCTCCTAGTATACTAATCAATCTATTGTTGTCATAGTTCTTTTTTTTTTTTACCAAATTATTGTTTTTTATTTATTTTCCACATCATGTTCTCCTTACAACTTAACCAATATACCTTGTACAAATATTTTGATTTGTACTACAAGTCTAACACATTATAATTCATTCTTTTAATCTTAGCCTCAATACTAGTTTTTATTTATGAACTCATCATTTTCTTTTAACTTATAATCTTTATACTTATTTTATTTATCCCATCAAAATTTAACTTTAACATCATATTTGATCTCTTTTATTAACACCCTCTACACCAAAAATATTTAATATTTTATATCATATTCTATACAAATATAGAATTTTACATCATTGTCATATTCCTATTTTCCACATGACAATTATACTTTGACACTAAGAAAACCATAACATACTAATAATAATAATAATAATAATACATACATACATACATACATACATACATACATACATGTAAAACATCATTTAAAAATTCTAAAAATTAAGGTGTTGAGCACCTACCAAGAGTATGTTGAAGTGTTGTTGTTTTATGTTGTTGTCCAGTTTCCTCCACAGACTCCTTTGTACTACTAGAGATTTAATTATCATCAACAATACAACCACTACCATAACTTTATTTCAATTCACATTCAATTATTATTTTCAAGCTAATAGCGAGGAAATTCTTAAAGTCCTATACCCTTAAATATTTTCTATGTTCATAATCATTTTTATAAAATCATATGTTAAAACCCTTATTCAATGAATATTTTAAGCAAAAATTAAAAATTGTTTAATTTTGGAATATTTAGCCTAACCAACCCAGAACATTATCTAGTGTCTTAATCATAATTGAAGTTGTAAAACCTAATTTTTGGCTTGATTTGTCTCTATGGAAAGCTAAGATGTAGAGCTAGTAATATTGAAGTTATATAACTCTAGATTAATAGAAAAAATAGTTTGATTGGAAATATAACATCCATATCTATAGTTTTTGTAATAAACCAACTCCAAATTCCATTGTTTTCAAGCTTAAAATCAACAATTACAGTAGCATCCAAGATTTATCCAGAGATATGTTATTTTAGACTTTTACTCATATTGTAGCTCATATTTGAATTTATATAACTCTTAATTAATCAAAACTAGTTTCATTTGAAAGATAACATCCATATCTACAGCTTTTGTAAAGAAACCAATTCTAGATTCCTCTGTTTTTAAGCTATAAATCAACAATCTCGCTAACCCCTTTTACTACCCCATTTGGGTTGCCCTCCCTTGGGTTCTTACCCAAAGTTTCTCTTCAATAATCCCTATTATCTCACTATATATATATATATCATGTTCATTTAAATTTTTTCCTTAAAATTTCTCTAAGAACCCCAACTAAAGAAATTCAGGTTTTTTCTTCTTAATTCTTCATGTCATTCACCTAATTGAGCTTATTTTCATGTATTATTTACATCTAACATCGTTAACCACCTTTAACCACCTATCAGTTTAACCTTTAATGTTTTAATCTAAAAAAAATAGTTGGAATGATAAATTAGACATTTATTTAGAGATGAAATTAAGTCAATTAAAAATATAAAAACAAATTTTGACGAGTATCCACAAGTAAATTTTTTATTATATTTATATTCTATCTATTATTAATAAGGTAAATTGTTTATAAATTCACACCTTATTTATTGGGTTTCAAATATCTATTTAGATATCTATTAACTAGTACTATTTATTATTTAATACAAAATAAAACACTAATGTATGTATGTATGAGATAAATAAACATGTATATTACATGATAAAATTATAATATATATATATATATATATATATATATATATATATATATATATATAAAATTGAGGATTATTGATCAATCTAAATAGTGGTTCTCTTAATCACTAATCTCAAATTAAATTATTATCTCTTATTAATTGTAAAAATAAATATTATACCTTTTACATCCACATATTTGAAAGATTCTATATAAAGTTTTATACAGTAAATGAGATAAGGTGAAGATTATATGGGTCTTAGATTTAGTGTTTTTGTTAATATAAATTGGGAAAAGTCTTAGATTATAGGCTATAGATTTTAGATTCATCTACCATTTGTTTTTCATCAAAAACATAAGGGAGATACAATTTTGATTAGTAATTTAAACTAATTCTCTGGATTTTTTTTTTATATAGATTTTGTGGAGCAAACTCTCTTCTTCTATTAATGTAAGCGAATATTGACTCTTGTAATTAAAACAAAATGGCAAGAAATTGCTGGAAGTCATTGAACTAAAGTTTTTTCATTTAAAATAGACACTTGATATTGTATAATGAAAAGGCCATTACGCTCAATTTTGGCTATTGAAAGACTCAATTAAAAAAGAAAAAAGATAATCTTATATAATTTATTCTCTTCTTCATGAGACAAGGACTTCCTCATGAGGCCTTTTTTTTTAAAAAAAAAGACAATCTTATATAATTTAAAAATATTTTTAAAACACAGTGTCAAATACCTTCTAAACTAACAATGATTGATGCTCCAATTATACAAGTATAAATGACAATGACCATACAATTGAAGCATTAATTTTTAAAAGTCTCTATTTTATTTTATTTTATTTTCATTACTTTTTTACGAGGAATTGAGCCCCAGCCAAAAAACCATGGACCCAAAAAAAACTTCACGAGAAGGTTGCAAGACAGCGACTCAGGGAGACTCCTCCGATCACTAATATTGGAAAGAGCAACTCCTACAATTATGACACCAATCTAACTTGCTAGCCCAAGTAAAGATTGATTTTTTTAATTTATTTTTGTGCTAGCCCAAGTAAAGATTGATTTTTTATTTTTTTATTTTTGTGCTAGCCCAAGTAAAGATTGATATTTGTCTAAAAAATTAAAATATTATTTTAATATATTTCTTAACTATTTTAATATATTTCTTAATAAAAAACACTTTAAAAAACAATTTTTTTCACGATACTAAACATTGACTAAGTGCCCTCAGCCACTGAGAAGTTCAAACTTCAAACATTAGATAGGACCACGCCCTTAAAATATCAATGTGCCTCACACCTTTAAATTAATTCCCCCTCCTCCAAGTAATCTGCTGACAATTCAAATCTGGGAGGCAAGAAAGAAAAAAAAAAAAAAACTATAGCAGCAACCAGCGAAATTAAAGCCATATATTACACGGGTTGACACATATCAATTCAGAAAAAATAAATATATATATATATATATATTTGAAATTTTAATATCCCATATTGAAGAGTTTTTATACGAATCAATTTATATAATTACCCCATGGAGAGATTTTAAAAAAACAATCTATACAGATTTAAACTATATATAGTTATCTCATAGTGGAAAAAAAAATCACGTGAATGAAGGATTATGAAGAAAAAATATAAAGTGTAGAATGATTATCCAAACATAAGGGAAAAAAAAACAATACATGTGGTTGTAGACAATTTATATTTATCCCACATCGAAAAAATAAAATAAAACAACAATTTATGTGGGTGTATATAAACTATACATTAAAATAAAATATGAGGTTAAAGTATGTATAAATTAATACCGCTATAAGATTACTACTAAATAGTTAAGAAAAACAAATACTGCTAAATACTAATCATTTCGTGGCAGCAGGTTGATATCAGCTCTTCATACCAGCCAGCATGCTAGAAGAAGTTGCTGCAAGGTTATCGAAATTGCTTAATGTCCCTAAGAAATATAATGTGATGGTAAAGAGTTTGTGATCTGCACAATAAGTTTTGAGTTTATGTCAAAGTGTGTACCTTTTATAATAACGTTTTCAAAGGATGAGACTAGCTTAAAAATTTTTATGCTTTAACACTGATCAAAAAGCACATTATATTCCAGGAGTAAATTGATGGTTTTTTAGGCATATCTTGTATGCTCTAGGCAACATAAATTTTTTTTTATCATTTTTAAAGTACAACTTTTTAGAGGATAATATAAATTATATTTTGGGGTCTCACTTATAAACTTAAGCTTTAAGGTAAGATTGTTCCTTAACATGGTATCAGATTCTTATGGACTCAACGGTCATGAGTTCGAATCTCATTATCCCCATTCTATTTGATAAAAATCAAGTACAAGGTAATGTGGGTATGTGCACGTTTAAGCCCAAAAGCTTTCACTTGAGGGGGGTGTTAGAGGATAATATAAATTATATTCTTGGGTCTCACCTATAAACTTAACCTTTTTAGGTGAGATGATTGCTTAACACAACTTATAGATCAATTTTAGCACTACAATTGGAAACCAAATGAAAGTTTATCTGGTTCAAAAGCAGCATTTGAATACAGGGAAGAGATGCTGCCATTGTTACAATTAAACATATCCAAATAGAAGCCATTTCGTGTTTGACCAGACAAGGTATCAGGCTTTTCCTGATGAGATAAGAAAAGGAAAAGGTACCTTCTAAGCTGAAATCTATAACCAAAAATGTCTACATGTGCAGGAAACTGTACTTTATTTTGATTTTAACTTGCTTACTGGATTATCAGAGTCTATCCTCTACAGCTACCAAAAAGAGGAGGAAAGAGACAGTTTTTTTTTTTTTAAAAAAAAAAAGGGGTTGTGCTGTTAAGGGTACTCTTGAAATTTAATTATTAATGTCAATTGAAAGAAGAATTATTGTACCAAATTAAAAGCCGACACTCTGATTTAGCAGTTACTGTTGAAACCTGTACTTGAGATTCTATCCTACTTATGAAGTTCAAGCAAAAGGCAGAAAAGGACGGCAGTGAACATGTAATAATCAACTTATTGTGATGGAAACTTCAGATTTTATTCGTTAGATCGAATAATTCAAGCCAGCCAAATTGTAGTACATAGCAAAATCAAATCACTTGTTGGCATCCATATCCATGCAAATCAATGCTCATTAATGTGCAGCTACAATGATTAGACTCCACTTGCCTGCAGCGAGAACTCTCGTTAGAATTTCTTGTCGCAGATGATTGATCTTCAGGCAAGTTGCATCAATTCCCATTTCCGCATAATGATACCAATGAGATAGTAGAGTTGAGAAGAACATCTGAAGTACATTTTAGGACAGAATTGATATAAACAATCTGATATTCGTCTTCAGCTGAGAGACAAAGATTGTGCATGAATCACTGCTAACACTAGGGGAATTCAAGTTTCGTTCAAATGTGTACTAAAATCATAATGACATCTCAAATCTAAAACAAAATGAAACCCATGTCACTTAAACAACAAACTACATCCTCATTTTCACAACAATTAGTCCTCCCTAATTCCCTTTACATACTTTTTTGGTTTTTAAATCCTGTCTTGGTTAGAAAGTTTCTTACAAGTCCCTGATCCTGACAATGAGGTTTCTAACATTACAAACAAATTCATGATCGTCGTCCATTTCTCCTAACTCTGGAACAGTTGCTGCAGTGGTTGCAGTTGGGGCTGTGGCTGTGGCTGCGGCTGTGGCTGTGGCTGTGGCTGTGGCTGCTGGCTGCGGCTGGGCCTGCGGCTGTGTCTGGGCGCCTGTGGGTTGAGGTTCCTCCCTCCATGGTACGTTAATGTCCATTGATGCAAGCCCTTCTAATTCTTGGATTGCAGCAACTACACTGATTGTGGCACTGGTCATATGAGGCCTTAGCACCCCAACAGCTTGCTCAATTCTTGATTGCTGCAAGCAACATATTACAGAGTAAATTACGGTCCACAAAGAAAAGTAAATTTTATAAAAGTGCAAGAAAGATTGTTGTCTGACTTACAAAAAATTCAAGCTTCCTCCTAAGATCTCCATGTAGTTCGGCTTGAGGCTCAAATGCTCTGGTAATTGCCCATGGTGCATTTGCATTCTTGTTTCCAAAATAAGAAGTATAGATGATAATTAATTCAGCATGAACAGATAACGAGAACATAAAAAACAAAATGCAGATTGATGCATTTCTACTCGTAAAAGGTACCAGTTTAACATCATATGATTGACTTAAAAATCAACACAAAAAGAAAACAATTTATTAAAATTTAGAAAACAAGCCCATCTGCATTTAGAAGATCGATTACCTTCACACGACTAATTTCTCTAACTTCTGACTTACCATTTTTCTTGAATTGTCAAATTCACGGAATTGTGATACTGATAAAAAAGAAAAATATTACCAACCAACAGAATTGCTGACAGAAACTAAATAACATGTCGTTATATTAGTGGACACCATTATGAGACAGATTAACCACAGCATAAGGTTACTGAAAAGAGGGTGGACTAGACTTTTGAATTTTCTGTGGGGAGTTGTGTAGATGACAGAAATTAAAATGATTAAAAGGGAATAAAGGCCACATTTTAAGTAGGAATATTATGGAGTTGTTATTTTTAGATTAAATCGCTTCAAAATCCATGCTTATTCTCAATTTTTCAAAACCTTTTTTGGGAGGGGGGTGACCCACCTCAAAAGACAAGTATTTGAAAGAAATTTAAGTTAAAATCTCAAGACCAAATTTGCTTTCTCAACAACAGCAACAACAATAAAAAAAACATTTTTCAGACCATGGCATGATATAACATGACTGTCAGCACAGCATAAATTGCTGACATGTTTATTTTATGTGTTTGCAGGACAGCATATTGAAACAAGGCAATGCCTTTCCTCTTGTTTTTTTTTGTATCATAAAATAAGAAACAAGTGCAGTGTGATCTAACTGAAACTAAAGAACTAATAACAATCCACTTTTCATGTCCCACAAAAGCAAAGAAAATTTACAATCCCTACAGATCAAAATATAGTAAGCAAAGCAAATGCATTTGTGAGTCCCGATACAATTCCAATTACGTTCTCTAATTTTTGAGAGAATTATATTAAATGCAGCATGCAAAACAAATGCATTTTTCAAACTTGATATGATTCTTATTATGTTCGCTCATAATGAGACCAGTATAATAAATAATAAATAGCATAATTCTCTCAAAAAACACAAGCCCTTCAATGCTTACAAAACTTAATGCGACCCATTAAAAAGAAAGCACCTAAATATTTGCCAAGTAAATAGATTACTCCCACAATAACGGAATTTACCAAACATGACAATAACCAAAAATTAACGTTGTAATAACAGAAAACCATATGCAATCTATATCCAAAAATGTCTAAAAATAACAACATTTACCTTCCTAGGCCGGCCAACAGGCCTGCCCGAACTCTTCTTCGGCTTAGGCTTCATGACTACAGGAAGCTTAGGCGGGCGGCCTGGTCGCTTAGCCTGCACCACCACACCAGCACCAGCACCTGCTAGGACTACACCCTTCCTGGGTCTGCCTCGGGGCCTTGGTGACTCCACATTAAAGACAGCTGCAGCATCAGTAGCAGTAGGAGCTGCAACAGCGTAAGGAACATTCACTGGCTTTAACTGATTCTTAGGTGGACGACCGGGGCCCTTTTTAGCACCCACCAAAGACTTAGGCTTTCTGGGCCTTCCTGGACTCTTCTTGGACCCTAAAGATCCAGTCTTCTGTGGCCTCCCTCTTCCTTTGTTCACCGCCAAGGGCCCAGCTTCAGTCACCGCCACCTTCTTCGGCCGTCCTCGGCTTTTCTTCACCGTCGAGGAGGTGGGCTCGGCAGGAAACCCAACCGAGAGAGGCTGTGCAGTAACACTTGCATTTAAGCCAAGACCAGTCTGTGCCTGCCCATTAGCAAGCAGAGGAGCAGGAGTTGGAGCAAAGCCATTAAGCTTAGCTTTAGGAGGCCTTCCTCGGCCCCTTTTCTGCTCAGGAGGAGCAGAAGAGACAGGAACAGCAGACTGTGGCTGAATCTGAGTAGGGTTAGTAGAAACAGTAGGTGCAGTAGAGGTGATGTCAGCGTTGCTGTCAGATCTGGGTAACATGTAAGATTTCTTGTTCAAAACAAGCGCCCCGCTGCTTTTCAAACGTTTCAAGTGGTGTGTCAACAAATCAGAGTGATTTGATGATAAGCCAGGATAAGCTCTCTCTATATACTTTGCTATAGCTATCCTGCTTGACCCATCTTGTTCCTTCAAAGCTGTAATCGCTGAATATATCATCTAGCAAAACAAGAAAAAAGAAACCCAGATTAGACAAATAAAAAAGTCTTTTCCAACTTTTCTTTACTATGTTTTAGGCTGTAAATACCTCAGCATAAGAAGGATTGGTTACGGTGGGGTTAGGGTTGGAAAGGGGAGCTAAATGGGGGATGGTTTCATTGGTAAAGGGGATGGCGGTGGTGGGTGGAGGAGCGATGGGCGGTGGAGGTGGTGGAGGGATCAATAATGAAGGGGGAGGTGGGTCCATGGATGCCGTTTTAGAGAGAGAAAGAAAGTAAAAGCAGAAAGACAGAGATTTCTAGTAAAAATAAGTTTTTTTAGAGAGAGAAACAGGGGTAGGTGACAAATTGCAAGAGAGAGGTAGACAGGGTGGGGGATGTGAGTGTGTGTATTGGAGGAAATTGAGGGCTGGGTGGAGGTGGATGAAAAATTGAGAAATAATGATGACGATGAAGATGAGGGAATGAAATAATAGTATATTTGCATAATAGACTACCAGGAGTGATAGACAGTAGTACTGTAGGGTTACGGGATAAAGTTTTTTTTTTTTTTTAATATTTTTAATTTCTTTTTTAATGGGGGGAAAAGAGATGGAATCGAACCGTTGAAATTGGCTTTTACTTGCTTTGTTTTCGTTTTTATTGTTTTTAAATTGTGGACGGTGACGTTATTGGGACTCCTTTTCATCTTTTTCGGTTAATTTTAAAAATGTTTTTATTTAAAAATATATTAATTTTTTTTTATTTTTTAAAAAATTATTTTTGATATCATGAAAAATTATCTAAAAACATAAAAAAAACTTTTAATTTTAAAATGAAAAAAATAAAAAAATATATTTTTTTTCAAAAATATTTTTAAAACATTCCCCTTAATCTTTAGAGCCTGCCTGCTATTTCCCCTTTTTTTATTTTTCTCTTTTGCTAGTGGAGTATTTTAGGATTTCTTGCCCTTTAAGATTAGTCAAAAAGTTTTATGAACACTCAATATTTTGAAATCAGTTTTTTTATTCCTTACGATTTGTTTCGAGAATTAATCTAAATCGATGGTGTAATTAGTTTTTGTTTACTTAAATAATGATGTGATTAATAAGCAAATTAATATTTTTTTTGTTAGTTTTAATGAAAGTATCAAAATATTATTTAAGAATTTGGTGCCAGTTTTAGAAAATTATTCATGCCCATCATCATTAGTTAAAGTCAAGTATAGTAATAATAAAGTTTTGTTTTATTATTTAATTATATAATAATAAAAATTGAAGAAATAACAACCAATAAAATTATAAAAAAAATATTTTTTTTTGTTAAAAATATCCTTTTTTATTCATATAATATTTCTTATTTTTCAATGAAATATTTTTTTATTGGCAGCATAGTTCATTGAATAAAAATCAATAACTAATTAGAAGAAAACATATTCACAAAAATTATAATAATTTGAGATAAAAAAAAATTGATGTTTGTCGATTTTCTTTATCTACTAGTTGTTATCCGATGACTGTTTTTCCCTCTCAAACTTAGGATTAAAGTGGGCTATTAATCTACAATATTTGACTCTTAACAATATTCTTAATATGAAAATAAAAGAAATTGTTTCTTTATATGATTCTGCTGAGATTTTGGCAGATTCTACTTTATATATTAGGCATCTCAAAAGTCATAGTCATGTTATATCCAACTCAATCATCCTGGATCTCAATCCACTACTCAACACTCATTCTTTCATTTTCTATTTATTCATCTCATATCAATAATAAGACACATATTAATCAAATAAAAGAATTATTGAACATTTATATAACACATTCTAAGAAAGAATACACTTTTCAAGAATTAATTAAGTATTTCAATTACTAGTCAAGCATGAATCATTAATATTAAATAGATACAATTAAAGACATACATTATAACATGATTACAATTCCCACACATAAATATTTAAGTCTTTGTACATTTATATACATCATAAAAATATTAAATTACATAAATTAATCCCCAAAAGATAAATGATGAAGTTTATAATTCAATCCTCAAACACATCAAAATATAACATGATAAATAGGACTACTCCCGATGTTCTTAAGCATGGGCTATAATAGAAATCAAATTCATTTAATAAGATAACAATATAAATCAATTCACAACATAAAAAAAAATCTTTCTTATATTCCTTGTCCATGAAATCACAATTTGGAATTATCTCACAAATTCCATTTTCACTTTTGGCTAACCTTTTTAGGTAGCCCAATCCATTTGATATTTCAACACGATAACCAACATTTTAGTTATTCGATTCAAATAACATTAACTCCAATCAACCCAAAATGATTGTCAATTCAATCCAACATTCCTATATAGACGCTAGGATTCTAGTTATCCCTCTTGGATACCATTTACTCTAGTCAACCTGACATAATTGTCCATTCAATATGGCATTCCCATACAAAAGCTAAAATTCTTGTTATCCCTATTGGATACCATTTACCATGATCAACCTAACATTGTTGTCAATTCAATTTGTCATTCCCTTATAGAAGTCAACATCCTGATTATCCCTCTCGGATACCATTTTCTCTAATCAACCCAAAATGCAATTTATAATTATTATTTTTTTATCAATACATAGACATCATTATTTTACATCTACAAATTAAAATTAATACAACAAAATTGCATATTTTAAATAAAATCATCTTAAGGTACAAAGTACTTGTTTGAAGATTGTGCACCAACAAGTATCCCTCCTTTTATGATCCTTCATCTACAATGCCCCTTATAGCATATAAAGGTCATTGTTGACATTCAAGATTCAATTCAAAATCATCGTTTCATTTCAAGTTCTTATCAAATCATTATTTCCTTTATAATTAGTACATTCAATTCCCTTTTATACAATTTTTTATTATTCAAATACTTATGTTTGATAATATCTTATTACTCAAATACTTATGTTTGACATATTGTTTAGCTAATTTAGGAGGTAGTCAAACTAATCAATTTTGTTATTTCCTTTTTAAGCATTGTTTGCATTTTCGATCACAACTCAAGTTATATAAGTTCGGATTTATACAAGGTTTATCTCTTTTGAAGGATAAGATATTAGGCTATGACTTTGTTAAAGGGTAGAAAACTTAGTTCTAGCCTTAAGGTTCCCCTAAACCTCATGTCATTACAACATACAAACATATATCCAATAGGGTACCCATCCAACCTCCTCTCATTTCTTTACATCATATCTAGAGTTTTAGTATTCCAAATCAAGCAAGGTCACTCCCATAGGAAATTTGACATCCTTGCCTACAATTATATTAGGGTCCAATTACAAATTTATCTATTTCATGCTCAAAACTCCTCTAGAAGTCTAGGAATGAAACTATCCAGTTTTGCTTATAAGATTGCAAGCGATTTAAACAACTTCATTTCACCTCCCACCCTTATACATCATAACATCATCACCCTTGATATTTATAACGTAATTCAAAACAATTTATAAAGGAAAAATTATAATGTAATTTTTTTGATTTTAAGTTATTCTAACCCTACATTAACTCAATCAATCTTCCTATGATAACTTTTCAAAACCCTCAAATTCAAATTAAGAACCTTAACTCATAATACTTAAATTTCTCATTAACAATAATAAATCTCAAAATACTTGATTTCAGGGGTTAGAATACCTTACCCAAAGTCAAACCAAGCCCTTAGGAGTGTTTTTTTTTGGTCGCCAACCCCAGTATAACCAAGAGATCAAATTTCCCAACCTTTTTTTATTCCTTTGTTATTGTGTTTCACCAAGAGAATTTTAAATTTATTCACTTAGTTTCTCCTTTATTCTTTGCCCTCTTATATTTCTCTTGATGTTTGGTCTAGATCCTAAGAAATCTCATTTCAATTTTGGTGATTTTTCTCCCAATTTGAAAGAGATCAAGAGTGGGCCGCAAAAGAAGCTGCAAAGAAAAGAAGAAATTTGGTAGGCTTAGGTGTTGGAACAAGGAAGATTATGGTGGGCGGATTAGGAGCCAAGATGACCCCCCTCCTTTTTTTTTCTTTTTTTTTTTGTAGTCCATACAAAGGAAAAGAAAGAGGGCTTTTATAATGCAATTTTTCCATAATTCACACTTTGGTCCCAAAAGGGTTAGTTATTCTTTTTTTTTATCCCTTTTTTTCCTCCCTTTCATTCTTGTTGTCTTAGACTCTTTTATTCTTTTATAATCCCTCTCTGTATTAAATTTTTCTTAACTTATTTTAGCTCATTTAATCTTTCACATATATATACACACACATACATATCGTGTGTGTGTGTTAAAATTTTAAAGTTTTCACACTTGCAAGTTGTCTTGCTTAGAATTTACGATGTCTATCTATTTAACACTCATTTGATATTTTTTCTAGTATTTTACATTCTTCTTGTCTTAAATTAAATTTTATCCTTGAAATTTCAATTCATACCTATGGATTTTGAATAATTTTGGATGCTTCAATTTCATCTTTGAATTTGTGATCTTCTTTATAGAATCTTGATCATTGAGATCTTTTTGTTCCTAAGTTCTTTCTCATTTCTATAAAGGATTTTCATTGGTTATACACTTCTAAAGTTAAATCCTCCTTGATCTCTAGCGAAACTTGTGGTAGTTCTCAATCAGGATCTATTTTGGCTTTCCAAAGCATTGATACATGGAACACGTCATGTATTTTTGCTAATTATAGAGGAAGTTTTAATTGATATGTTACAAATTGTACAATCTTGTAGGGCTTACCATATCTTGGATCTAACTTCCCTTTCATGCCAAACCACATTATACTTTTCCATAGAGCCACTTTTAAGTAAAATCGATCCCCTATTATAAATTCAAAGGGTCTTTTCCTTTTATCGATGTAGCTTTTTTATTGATCTTACGCTACTTTTATTATATATATTTTATGATCCTTACCTTTTCGGTGGTAATCTAAACCAATTCTGATCTAAGTAACTTATAGTCCCAATTGTTTTTTAGTATAACGGTGTCCAACATCTTCTACCAAATAGAGCTTTAAGGAGAGTCATTGTTACCATCGATTAATAATTGTTATTATATGTGAATTTCACCCACAAAATGCTATCCCAATTACCTCCATATTCCAGCACACAAGCTCTCAACAAATCCTCTATTGTTTGGATTGTTCTTTTTGTCAAACCATTTGTCTAAGGGTCAAAGGTTATACTTAGGTTCAATTTTGTTCTCAAGTCTAGATCAATTCTTAGCTATAATTAGAATATAAACCTGTGGTCTTAGTCAGGTATAATCAACATTGACACCTCGTGTAGTCTTATGACTTCATTGATATATAGCCTTGCTAATTTATTAATATAGTTTATCATCTTTATGGGTATGGACAATGTTGACTTAGTTAGTCAATCCATAATAAACCATAATGCATCATTCTCCTTTTTTCCTTGTGGAAACCCTATAATAAGTCCATGGTGATGTTTTCCTATTTCCATTCAGGTATAAGTAATGGTTGCAGTTGCCCGGTGGATTTTGGTGTTCCACTTTCACTTGTTGGAAACTTCATACTTGACCACATATTCTATCATTTCCTTCTTCATACTTGTCGACCAATAAAATCCTTTCAATTCTTGATATGTCTTATTAATACCAGGATACATTGAAAGTTTAGATTCATGTACTTCACTCAACATATCATTCTTCAATGCATTTTCATCGAGTATATACAATCATCCCCTAATCAATAATACTCATTTTTATGATATTTAGAAGGGTTTTGAAACCCTTTTCTATCATATCTTTTACATTTCTAACCTTATTATCTATTTTTTGAGCTTTTAACACATTTTCTTTAAGTACTGACTGCATTCTAAGTTGTGCTAACAAAGACCCTTCTAGACCTTTCCTTAACACGTGTCCCTATTTTTCTCAATTCTCTTATTTCCTTATACTCCCACATTATCATATTACTAATTATGGCTCTATTCTTTTGATTAAATACATCAATGACTATGTTCACTTTTCTAAGGTGATAATCTATCATATAGTCATAGTCAAGGTTGTTAAACTTGCGAGTTGACTTGTAAAATATCATATATTTTACGAGTCAACATGCATATACCTTGTAAAATCGGGTTAAAACTTGAAAACAAGTAAAATTATGAGTTGACTCGGTAGAATCAATCAAACTCATTAAATCATAAAACATGTATCGAGTTTACAAGCTTCTAATTAATTAACTTTTGTGTTTTGTGTCAATCTTAGTCTCTCAAACTGTTAGTGTTTATACCACCATCAATTAATTAAATCATAAAATTACCTTAGTTGACAAGGACAAAAGTGCAACAAGTGGAAGTGAAAGTATACTAACTACCATCAATCAGTTGCTAGAAAAGGATATCAGAGAAAAACCATGTCAATAAATTGCAAAGTTTTTCTACACTAATGCAATTCAATTTAATTGTGTGAAAAACCTTGAGTTTGTTAAATTGCTTGAATTGGTTGTAAAGCATGAGCTAGGTTTCAAGCCTCTATTTTACCATGATATTAGAGAGAGGTATTTGAAGCTAGAAGTAGATCACGCAATGAATTTGCTTGAAAAGTACAAGCTTGAATGGAAAAAAACAAGTTGCTCAATAATATTTGATGGATGGACTAATAAGAAAAGATGTTTCTTATGCAACTTTTTGGTTAATAGTTCTAAAGGAAAAAAATTATCATTTGTAGATACCTCTAATATATCCAATATTACTGATAAGGTATTTTAGATGTTCAATGCTATTATGGAAAGGATTGAAGAGGAAAATGTGGTGCCAGTAATCACTAGCAATGCTGTAAATTATAAGACAACAATGCAATTATTAATGGGAAAAGGAAAATGATTGCTTTGGACACCATGCATTGCTGATTGTATTGATTTGATATTGGAAGATTTTGAGAAGAAACTAGAGGTCCATCAAGTAACTATTGCTAAGGGGAGGAGATCACCTCGTACATATATTCAAGAACTATTCTTATTTCCATGCTAAGGAACTTTACAAAAGGAAAAGATTTGATCAATTTTGTTGTCACTCGATTTGCTACTGCATACTTGACTGTTGGATGTTTGAACGATTGCAAGATACAATTGATGACAATGTTTACTTCCATCCAATAAAGGTCATGTAGGTTTTCAAAAATAGAAGAAGGGAAGCATATTCAAAGTTGTGTTTTGGACAACAAGTTTTGGCATGATATCACTATATGTATTAAGGCAACATATTCTCTAATTAAAGTTCTTTGATTAGTTGATTCATATGAGAAACCAATCATGGGTTTTATATATGAAGCAATAGATCAAGCAAAAGAGAAGATAGAGGTGAATTTTGGTTATGTGAAAAAAAGTGTCAATTTAAATTGCTAATTATCTATCTTGCTAATTATTTATTTAATAGAATGAGTTGATGCATAATGGTTATTTCACTTTTATATCATCTTATTTAATGTTGATGTTGTTATTCTTATTTTTATTTTGTTTTGTAGTTAAACACCTATATGCAATTGATGCAAGATGAGAACTTAAACTTCATAGACCCTTACATGCAACAACTTATTATTTGAATCCTCATTATCATTATAATCCTAATTTTATAGTTAATGCCAACATTAAATTTGGATTATATCAATGCTTTGAAAGGATGATGTCTGATGCAATTGAAAGGTATAAAATTGATTTACAACTTGATTCATTCAAAGATGCAAAGGAGTTGTTTGGTATTAAGGCTGCCAAAATAGCAAGGGATAAAAAAAACTCTAGCTAAATGGTGGATTCTTATGGGATGAATGTGGAGAGCTATAAAAGTTTACAAATCGAAGTTATAAGCTTGACTTGTAGTTCATATGGATGTGAGTGTAAATAAAGTGCATTTGAAATGGTATTTTTTTTTAATTAATGCTTTTGATATTTGATAATAATTTTATATGTTATCAATTTGAATTGTTTTCATAGGTTCATATGAAACAAAGAAATCATTTGCAATAAAAAAAAAGAATGACTTGGTATTTGTTATGTATAATTTGAAATTAAATGATAACCAAGTCAAAAAAAACAAGTTAATAATTTTGGTGAATTTCTAGATGATCTCTCATCTGATGATGATTGAATAATTAAAGGAGAAGAACTGATGGTTCATGAAACATTTATTTATTAGGTGTTATTGATAGTGCAACGTGAAGAAAAAATGGAAAAAAAGATGAAAGTGATGAAGAAACTTTTAATGATGTTGAAATGGATACTCATGGTATTGAAAATGATTTTGAGATTCATAATGATGTTATTTCAGATATTCAAGGAGTTTGAAGTTAAATATTGTTGACAATACTAATGTTTGAATTGGAGATAGTAGTAGTAATAATATTCACAACATTGTGTTGGTACCAATAATAGTAGTAATAGTAATAATAATGATTTTGATAATAATGGTTTTGATGAATGTCTTAGAAATAATGAGGAAGATGAAGGCAATGAGACTGATTTTAGTTTACAAGGCACGCCAACAGATCATTTGTTTTAAATTTATTAGTTTTTACTTAATAAAATTCTATGGATTCTATGGACATAATTGATTTGTATTGTATTTTTAAGTTATTTTAAATCATGTATGAGCCTTAACTAATGAAATTTTATGGACAAAATTGTATTGTATTTTTGAAATTTTTTACATATGATTTTATAATTTTTCTACGAAAATATTTTACTTACGATTTTACGATATGATTTTATATTACATTTCCATTTCGTGTTAAAAAAGAAATTTTGAAAACCTTGGTCATAGTATTTAATTAGCTCTACCCATCTCCTTTGCCGCATGTTCAATATTTTCTATGACATTAAGTAATTCAGACTCTTATGATGAATGAAAATTTAGACTTGGGAGTTGTATAGGTAATGTCTTTAAACCCTCAATGCAAACACCATTGTGGCTAGTTATAGGCCATGAACAAGGGGTAATTCACTTTACGAGTCTTCAATTGTCTCAAGGCATAAACAATAATTTTCTTATGCTGCATCAAGACACAAGCTAAATCTTTCTTTGAAACGTCACTATAGACCACAAACCCTTTTGACCACGAGGGTAGTGTTAGAACTTGAGCTATAATAAACCTTCTTTTCAGTCTCATCAATGGAACTACAAAAGTGGAAAGATCCTTCAATAAACCTTTTGTAGTATCCTGTCAACTTGAGAAAACTATGTATCTTTGTCACTTTTAAAGGTTTTTTCCCACTTTTAAAATAACTTTACTTTTCTTCAGGTTGACAAAGATCGCTTCTGTCTAGACTACATGTCCAAGAAACATTACTTCTTTTAACCAAAACTCATATCTATTCAATTTAACATATATTTAATGGTCTCTTAAAGCATGTAGTACTCTTCTCGAAGTTGAATCTTCAACTTTGTTAAGTCCATAAGTGTCATTCTATACGATGATTAAGCAATGAGAGTAGTTTCTAGTATCACATCAATGGAAAACTTCAACTTCCCTTTTCAGGTGGCAATCCTAGCAATTCATTTGGAAAACAATAAGAAAATCCTTTAACAATTGGTATTGTTGCTAATTCAATCCCCCCACTTCTCGGATTTTTAACATAAGCTAGATAAGTTACACATCCCTTTCTCAATAATTTCTTAGCAGTTATTGTCGAAATTAAACAATTAGGAACAATATTTCTCTCTCCTCTAAAGACAATACTAACATCTCCTAATCTTTATAGAGTCAAAATTTTCCATAAAGCAATCCATTTAAAGTTTATAATGACTACAGTCAAATCCATCCTTATACTTACATCAAAATCTTTTAATTCTAAGGGCATTAAGTCTACTATCATATATTGACCAATTTTAATGCCCCCCTATACATATATTCTACACATACCATATTGCCTAAAGGTGTGTCCTAACTACAAAACTTATTTTTCTATTCTTTTTGGTTGTTCATGTAGTTTATGTTCAATTTTGGTACCTATAAATGAATGTGTTATGGGTGGATCAATTAAAGCATACATTGATTGAGAGTTTATTAATAATGTATCTATCACAATATCCAAAGTTGCTTTGACATTCTCCAGAGTCATATGGAAGACTCTCCCCTAACTCCTCTCCTCGTATCTTTTGGCTCTCAATATGTTGAGTTTTTGAGCTAAGTTTTTGGGGGTAAGAAACTTTTATTTTCTACTACTTATCATCCATAAATAGATGGTCAAACTAAACTAAAAATCGATTCAAATAGATTAGTTTCAAGTTTAGTTTTTTTTATACTAGTAAACCCTCTTTTCGAGATGAACCATAATCATCAAGATTGATATTTTTTTTTCCCATTGAAATATAAACGACAAAAACTCTATTATCCTTTTAATTTTAGCAACTACAACTCTTTTGTCTCAATATCTAAAAATTAAAACATAATAAAAAAATAAAATTTTATGATGGAAATATAAATATCTAAAATATAGTAATCAAATATAAAAAGATAAACAAATAATGCATCAAATTGTGATTTTAGCAGCTCATAAACAACCTTTTTTTTTAGCTATTTTAGTTTATTTTGTAATTGTAATGCAATAATATAGCTCCAAAAACATTTTTTTTTCATTTTTTCCCCTAATTTACCCTTGTGAAGTCCACCTCCCTTTTATGCTTGCCTCGTTGCCTGAGCCACGTAACCTCGTGTAAATGGCTGCAATGAAGGCTTTTAGCAATGGGATGATGTAGATAAGATCGATAGAAATCAACTGCAGGTAGGTCAAAACTTGCACTGACCAGACATGGATGACTATGATATCAAAAATTAATGTTATTTTTTTATGGGGTTTGTAAATTGATTTAAATTATCTTGTATATTTGAGTCTGAATTCTTATTTAGTTAAAAAACCAATTTATGAATTACAACTTATATTATATTCTTTCTATAAAAAAATGCTTCGCATCAATTCTAACAAATATAAAATCTAATTCAACTTCTTTTTATATACAGATTATTTATGAAAACAAATTTAAAATTATTCAAAAAATATTTTTCATAACTTGTATATACTATTTTTTGAGGAAACATTTTCAAAAGGAAAAACTTGTTTCCGTTAATATTTGTTATATTTTTTTTTATTAATATGAATATTTGAGTTAACTTGTGTGAATCTCAACTAATCTTATGAGTTATGAAATTAAAGACTATATAAATTTCTAATGATAATCATATTAACAACCATATATTTGAATCTGAACAAACATCTTAATTTCAAATTTCTTGCACATTTGTCACATTTTTTCAGGTAAGCAAGAGATGCCTGGCAGTGGAGGAATTAATTAAAATTTATTACCAAATAATATGCAATAAAGTGATAGGCCTTAAGAAGGTAACAACTCATGATTTATTTATTTATTTAATATTTTTTTTGCCTTTTATCCATAGATAGGACTTAAGAAGATGACAACTCACAATCTATGATTATCTTGTTGGAACATGAGTATAAAAAAGAGGCCTACTTTACACCATTTTTTTTTCTTACAAAACATTATTTAAATTCAAATATTTTAGGAAAAAGGATTGGAACCTGTGATCTACAAAACGAGTTCCTGTGTTATTTGTTTTTCTTGCCTAGCTCCTTAGAAGTATAAACTTTTGTGGATGATAAATATTTACTAAAAATGAAAGCTTTAATAGTATATTGAAACTTTAATTAAGAAATAGGTATCTAGGTATGAAAATTTACATAATTTATCTGGATGTACTCGATCAATGTGAAAAATATGCTCTTAAGATGATTTAAACAAATACTTTATATTTATAATTAATAAGCAAGTGATAAAAAAAAAATATTAGACTTCCCAAAATGGATGGATTAAGGTTCCCCAGAGACAGTTTGACACAGACCATTATTACAGATAGATTTTTGGCATTTATTATTCGATAGATTTTTGGCATTTATTATTCTGATTTTATTTTCAAAAAATGCCAATAATTTCAAAAAAAAAGTGGTGCTGAATTTATTTCCATGTTTAGTGAACTACGGCTATCTTTATTGTACTATTATATATATATATATATATATATATATATATATATATATATATATATATATATATATATATGAAACTAATTATTTTGATGTATTTTAGAATATTTATTTTTTAAATATTTTTTGACATGAGAAAACTTTATTTATCATAAAATGTATTTTGTATGTCCAAGTGAGTGAGTAAAACTCTGATTATCTCAGACTCTTACAATGAATACATATATTAACTCAAACTCGAGATCTTATATGCAAATCACAAATCCATATATCATTATTTCAAGCCCATTGGAACTATATTTTTTAAATACCTTGCATGCAACACAAGGTCAAATACACTCTTCAAAATCAAAATTTAGCATGGTGCCATCGTCAAATTGACATTTTTCATGCAGATGAATGAATCTAGCTTGTCTAATCACCTAGTTTTCTCTTTTTTTTTTTTTCAATTTAATTGAAAAAAGCTTCGTTAAATATTAATTAAAACTATTTTTTAGACCATTGTTAGGGCACATCCCCATTTCAATACCATATATATATATAAAAATATAGTATTTAAAAAAAATACTTATTCTAATATTTGAACTCTAAAAAAAAGAATTATTTTATTATATCTCTAACTAGGAGGCCAACTCCGTAGGATTTCCTGATCACCAGTTTCAAAAGCATATAAAATATAAGTTTGAAACTAAAATAAATCCTCAAATCTTTTGAGGACAAAAATAAAAAAGAGTTTGATTCTTAACGATCATTAATAAAGTGAAAAATCAATTTTTTGTGGATAATAAATACTACAGTGAAAAGCCTTATAAATTTTAGATAATAATAGCAATAATTAAAGACACAAAAACATGTACAGGGAATGTATTTATGTTATGTCATACAGCTCACGAAGTCAAAACCGAAGCAGCGAAGCCAACATGGGGTAATGTGAAGCGCCGCATGTCTCTCTCTCTCCTCTCCTCCCCTCTCCTCCGCATGCATCGCTCAATCCACACTCCATAGATTAAAGTTAAAGAAATATAAATTAGAGTTAAAGAAATATAAACACACCATATGTGTACACGCACGAGAGAGAGAGAGAGCAGAGAGACTAGAGAGAGAGAGCAAGATTCAAGAGTAGTAGTAGAATAGATGGCAATCCGAGAGGGACAATAGAAAGAGAGAGCGAGGAATGCTGGATGTTGGTGGCTATAAACTAAAGGGGGAATCAGGAAAACAATTTTTATGGGTGGGAGTGGAACGCTAGTGGACGGTGTTCGTCGATGGTTTCAACGCCGAGCCAACCATAACAATCATAATCACAATAATGATATTAATGATAATAGTAACAAAACTACTTCCTCTTCTAATGTTAGTAGTAGTGGTTGTCCACAATCATCGGTAAATGTAAAGGAGGGAATAAAGGGGACAGAGGAAGAGCAGTTGACTGTGATTGAGGATTTTGATATTTCTGATCTTAAACTTCTTAGAGTTCCTAAACGCATCCATTTCCCTCCTGGTACTACCATGGATCTTCAGGAGAAGGTAACCAATCCCCCCTTTTGACAATCAAGATTATAAATGAATCTCTTTGACTTGTGGGTTTTTCTTTGTTCTGGTTTGTTACTGATCTCTTCTTTAACATCTTCGAGAACAACTGTTTCCCTTCTTCTTCTTCTTCTTGTTTTTCAAAAAGTGTTTGTTTTGTTTTATTGGGTTTTCTGGGATTTTTTTTGGCTCCTCTGTTGATGGGTTGCAATGAGCTCAAAATCTCAATTTGTGATTGCAAAAATGTGAGGGGTTAAATGAGAAAATTGAGTTTTTGGTTGGTGTTTGATATTGATCTTCCTCCTTTTTGATTTCTTTTACTTTCGGTACTCTATATTTCTTCAAGGGACTTATCTGCATATTTGGGTCCAAATGAACCGTTGCTTTTTTCTAGTGTGGCAATTATCATTGTCGATTTGCTTATTAGTTGCACCATTTTGTTATCATTTATTATTTGGCATGTTTGTTTGTTGTATATCACTAATGACCTCATCAGCATTTCCCTATCTTAGTTGTTTCACAGTCCCTTTTTTGTTTTTTAGGAATGATCAGTTGATCTTATTTGTTTTTTTGTGACCTGGTCTTTTATTTGATTGGATCTGTGAGCAAAACGGTTATTTGCTTGGAAATATTCTTTTTTTGTTCTTTTCAATGCAATTAAGAAAATTGTTTTCAAATTTCAATTTATCGTGCTAGGTCATGTTATTGACGATCTGAATTATATCTTGTTGTATAACATTGAAAGAATGCAAAGCTGTCCGTTTGGTGGATTTTTAAAAGTTAAATGTTCATGCATGAGATTCATGGAAATTGGAGTCTTTCTGTAAAATGCATCAAGAAGTTTCAGTTTTTATTTGAGTGTTGATTTTAGAATCACATGCTGCATCAGGTTCTTAGCTTTAAAATCACTAAGCCTTAAAATACAGTTTTTTTTATATCATTACCTCCCTTTAAAAGATCTTGCTTAGCTCAATGTTTTTTAATTACATGATTGGGAGAGATAGTTGATTCTATACCCTTTACATGGACTCCAGTCCTCCTACTTTGTGTCTCTCTACATAAATAATGCAGTTTGTATAATTGACAAAAAAGTATGTTTGATTCTTTATACAGGGCTCGGCAGAGTCAGATTTCTTCACTGAGTATGGAGAGGCTAGTCAATACCAAGTACAAGAAGTCATTGGAAAAGGTAGTTATGGTGTTGTTGGCTCTGCAATTGACTCTCATACTGGAGAAAGGGTCGCAATCAAAAAGATTAATGATGTTTTTGAGCATGTTTCTGATGCCACACGTATTCTGAGAGAAATTAAACTCCTTCGGTTGCTTCGTCATCCTGACATTGTTGAAATAAAGCATATCATGCTTCCTCCTTCACGCAGGGAATTCAAAGATATCTATGTTGTTTTTGAGTTGATGGAATCCGACCTTCACCAAGTAATTAAGGCAAATGATGATCTTACACCCGAGCATTATCAATTTTTCTTGTACCAGCTTCTTCGTGGTCTTAAATATATACATACAGGTATGTGTTTCTCATTGTCTATTGTCTTGCTATGTCCTTTTTTGTTATTTGATTCATTTCTTGCATTTCTTGCATTTCTTGCATTTCTTGCAGCAAATGTGTTTCATCGAGATTTAAAGCCAAAAAACATTCTTGCTAATGCCGACTGCAAATTGAAGATATGCGATTTTGGTCTTGCTAGAGTATCATTTCAATGATGCCCCATCAGCTATTCTTTGGACAGTATGTTCTCTAATGCTAGTCACGAGCTTGTGTTTTTCTGTTCTTTTTTAGGCCTACTGACAAAAAAAGTTCGTAAGAGTTTGTTTTTGCAATTTTAGCCTATTTTCTAGCTTTCCTATATGTGTCTATTTTTTATTTGTTTAGGTGCTGCAATTATTTTCTATTATCACCTTTCTGTCAAATTTGGGTTTAGTTTGATAACCTGAACTCTACATGACTAGGGTGAATTTTGAGATAAAATTCAACCATGAGATCACAATAAAGGGAGATTATATCCGAAAGAAATGACTTGAAATTAGTAATATGAGTTATAAAAATGAAAAATTGAGTTGATTGTTACAAGGTCTTGATCATGCATGAATGCTTTATTTAATGATGATTGTTGGTTGAGGAGGAAAATTAGCTGTGTTCAGAGAAGATGGTGGTGGTTAACTTGTTTCACTTGTAAATAGTTGTGTGCGGAATCAAGCTTTGCTTGTGTTGGGCTTTTGGCTGTTGGTAGCTGGGTAATGGGTTTGAAGAGATGGACTTAAATGAATAGGTGACTGTTTGATGGGTGTTGATGTTTTTGTGGCTGTTTAGGGCGTTCTTCCTTGTATGCTTGAGTGGCTGGTAATGGAGGTGGGTTCATGCAATGTTTGATCGGTAGGAGGATTTCGTGCCTGAAATGGCTGGTTGTAGAGGAATTGATAGAGGCTTTCCAGTTTATCATGCTTTTGGGCAGGTTTGGATTATGGATCTTTGTTTAAGAGGAAGTTTAAAGTAGTTGAAGATGATTTTTGAAGATGGATGGCCAAAATCTGGAAAATATTCTAGAATCTGGTGATGAGAGGTTAAAGATGACAGCAAATACATATTAAAATATTTTATTGACCCTCAAGATTACCAAAGTTTTGTCATCTCTAGGTTTATAAATAAGAGTTATGATCCTTGTCATTTTAGCATATCTCTGGTGTAGCCAATTTAAATTATCCTATAATTTTCTGACATGGAATTTGTGTACAAATACTAGTACATGAAGATTACAATGTCAACATCCCGACTCAAATTGGAGCGGATCATGATGGCACTACATAATTGCAGCACTTAATAAAAGCTCATAGACATGTTTGTAAAAATCGACATGATGTGCTACTAATGGAAAAATGCTAAAGCATTGTGGTGTTTCTTTTTTTATAATTTCTGTCGTTGGGATTTCTTTCAATGATGCTCTTATTTGATGTCATCTTATTGAAAATTACAGGCATGAAATCTCTAAGAACTATAATATGCTTACCTTTTTCTCCCCTATTTTTTTGGAAGGACTATGTAGCTACTAGATGGTATCGCGCTCCTGAACTCTGTGGCTCTTTTTTCTCCAAAGTAAGCTTTTTTACTGTTTGATGTCTCAACCCTTTTATTACTCTCCTATAATATTTTGGTTGCTGTGATGGCTTAAGGTATATAACAGATTGATCTAGGGTCTAAATCCAGGTATCCCTATATGTTGGCTTCTCCTTTCTTCATTTTTCTCAGTTGATTCCACTAGGCATCAATGGCATTGATTAATTCATCTTGTCATGTAAAATAATTTGATATGTAATAGGACACTCATTCTGGACCTATCCTTGGTGGTTTTGTCCATTTTACTTGATTTATTTATGAGATAATTCATTAAGTAGCAGCATGTTATCTATTGTAATCACCTCTGGATGTTAACGAGGGATCTTAACTCACCCTATATGTTGAAATTTGGTTCGCTGTTTTTCCTAATTTAAGCTGTTTGAGGTGCTTTCAACCAAATATTTATCACCTATCAGTAACAAGTGGTACTGCTGTTTAATGCGGAAGATATTTGTCAGGCAGGTAAATATGATAAAATATTTCATTTCAGGTGAATCATGGCTGGTATTCTATCATCTTAAAAGTGTACAGGATCCAATATGGATCTATGCAGTAATCCCACCCCCCCCACACACACAATTTTAAGCCTGAATCTTGGCATTTCTTTAATTTTGCTCTTGATTCTTTGATCATTTTCATCCAATGGAATTCATTCAATTGTTAAAATTGTTAAGATATGGCAGCATGGTCCAGATGGTCATAATGATACTAAAGAATTTGTTGTATTTATAATATACATGCACATGTGATAGGTTTGAAATTGTGTACCTTCTTCATTCTTGATGACTTGTTTCACTTTCAATCTTTTGGCATATTGGTAAATGTTTGCCGCTAAAGTTCAATGTTTCATTTCAGCTATTTCTTTATTTATGAGCAGTTATTTTGGGCGTCATTTTCCTTCATCTGTTGAGAATACGCAGTTACTAAGTGTTTTTATCTTCCTTCAGTACACTCCTGCAATTGATATTTGGAGCGTTGGATGTATATTTGCTGAAATGCTCACAGGAAAACCACTTTTTCCTGGTAGAAATGTGGTTCACCAGTTGGATCTCATGACTGATTTTCTGGGCACTCCTTCTCCTGAATCTATTTCAAAGGTTAGTATCTCATTACAGTCACTGCTTTTCTATTGTCAATAGTCAAACCTGTTGTACAATTTTGTGCTGTCATTGTTGTAAGCCTTTCACAGTAAATTGCTACTCTTAGTTATTAAAAAAGTGCATGAATTTGTCGCTCTTCTGCTTTTATGTCACATAGTTTGTTGTTTCCTTTTGTTCCTTTTTACGTTCATACTTTCCCCACATGTTACTTGGCATTGTGTAAGTAGATTCGAAATGAAAAGGCAAGGAGGTATCTTAGTAACATGCGGAAGAAACAACCAGTTCCATTCGCTCAAAAGTTCCCTAATGTAGATCCATTAGCTCTTCACCTGCTGGAGGGCTTGCTTGCATTTGATCCTAAAAATCGTCTGACAGCTGACGAGGTACTAAGATTCAGTAGTTTTGTAACCATTATCTCAAGTTCAAATTAAAATAAAAGATAAGAGTTTTTTATGACAGTTGTTTGTGAATCATGATACATCCTAACATCCCTTATGTGCCCAGGCTTTAGGTAATCCTTACTTTAATGGTTTGTCAAATGTCGAGTCTGAGCCCTCCACTCAACCTATTTCAAAATTGGAGTTTGAGTTTGAGAGGAGGAAAATAACAAAAGATGATGTAAGGGAACTGATCTACCGAGAGGTATGGCAGAAACACTTTGATTCCTGTTGCTTTTCTTTGCACTGTGGTTTTCACACATCACTGTGACTGAAATGAACTTTTGATTTGTTGTAAACAGATATTAGAGTATCACCCGCAGATGCTGCAGGAGTACCTTCGAGGTGGAGAGCAGACTAGCTTTATGTATCCAAGGTAGGGTGGTTGCTTATAACATAAGAAAAACAAATTTTCAAGAAAACAGTAATTGGTAAAAATGTTTTCTGCAAATTTCTTGTTTTAGAATATTTTCCTGGAAACAGCTAATTTCTCCACAAGTAAACATGGCCTTAGATAAGTTTTAGAAGTTAGCATTTGACAACACATTAGTGAATCAATACCTGATTTTTATGAAATATAAATATTTTAAAAAATGATGTGCTAGATGTTCTGATATGAATTAGTTATTTGATGTTATTTTCTCACTGTCAACCATAGTGGTGTTGATCGATTCAAGCGACAATTTGCACATCTTGAGGAGCGCAATGGTAAAGGGGAAAGAAGCACTCCACTCCAAAGGCAACATGCTTCCTTGCCTAGGTAAGTGCTAGACATGAGTTTTTCTCCCTTTCATTTGAAGCTATATGATCATATGATTAGGCAATCTGGTTTGTTTTTTCATACATATCCCTCCCCCTCCCCCCCTCTCTGTCTATAATATTGTATGTGTGCAATGTTGACCAATTTCAAAAGAATCATGGCCCTCCATCTCCAAAACACCACTGATTCAACTGTATGATGATGTATTTTCATTTCATATTGATGACCTTCAATTGTCACCTCTTTTTCAGAGAGCGGGTTCCTGCTCCCAAGGATGAGACAGTAGCTCAAAACGCTGATATTGAGGGGCGAACTGCACCTTCTGTTGCAACGTCTCTTCAAAGTCCCGGCGGATCACAGCAAGCAAATGGTTCAGAGGATTTGACAGTTGCAACACAAAATGGATCTAGCAAGCCAAACTACAGTAACCGAAGCCTACTGAAAAGTGCTAGCATCAGTGCTTCCAAATGTGTGGTTTTGAAACCAAAAGGAGATTCAGAAGTAAGTGGCATCATTTTACATAAATATTCTATCCATACATGGAAGAATCAAAGGTATATTGCGTAGTAGGAGTGTTGAACATAAAAAAGGAATTTATATAAGAAAACCTAAACTATCTTCCACCCATCCTGTTGTCTCCACAAAGAGAATCACTTCACTTCACCGTCATGCACAAACACAGCCGAAAATGGATCATGTAGTTGTGCTTGATGAAAGGATGTTGGATCAATCTTTAAAGTTTCACACCCACCACCTAAAGGGACTATCCATGTTCTGGTCTTTTACTTCAGGCGAAAGAAACGACTACCTAAAAGGAGTTGTGGCTGCAATCACAAGGGTCATGGAGCTCTGTTGGACACCAATTCTGTTGTAAGAAACAAAAGGACTCTTTGGTATTGCTGAGGGTATGTACCCAGGAAGTTTGTGTATTGTAGCAAAAAAGGAGCACATATTGTTGGTTAATATTTGCCGCTAAGATCTATCCGTTGAGGTGCTGTTTTCTGTAATTTTGAGCATCATGTTAGTGATCATGGAGTTGTTGCTTAAGTTTTTATGCGATGGTTATCAGGCTTTCAGCCACAACACTAAATCCTAATAGTGACCCCACAAGGATCAAGCTTGCTTCGGTTCCTAAAAGATTTTTCTAAGGTGCTGGCATGAAATGATTGGAGACAAGTTGCAGGTGGAAGGACTGAGAGACCCTGCTAAGGCTGGTAATGCTTGCCAATTTAGAGTGAAGACCTAGAGTGCATGGTGTGGCTTTGAACATTCTTGTGAAGGAGATGATCACCAACACATTGGACATGTTTCATTGCTACAGTGAAGACTAGTCAGCTTAGGGGGTTGGCTGCTGCTAGTGCTGATAAGAGGGCGTAATGGGCATCACTCTTTTTGCTGTTTTTGGAAACCATGTTTTTATTAGTTTTTTCAGGGCCTTATAGCCATGCCTGCATTGGAAGTTTTGTTTAAATGTTCATTTATCCTCTTTTTTTTGAAAAATTGAAAAGCTGCTTAAATGGTGATCTCACACAGGAAAAACAGGATATTAAAAACTGTGGTGTGTTTTAATACTTTCTTTATATTTCACTTATGGCAGGAGACTATTAAAAAGATCAGTGATGAGGATCTCAACGACTTGTCTCAGAAGGTTGCAGCCTTGTAGAGAATCAGGTGGCTGAATCTGGCAACCTGCCCGTTTTCCAGCGTAGTGTGGATAGTGGGTGCTTCACAATGACCTACACGGAAGACCAGGTAGAAGCTAACTACAATAGGACTACATTGTTATAGTTACCCCTCTAGATTGCAGAGAAATGATTTGAACTCTTGTTAATGTTATTCCGCTCATCTTTTGATAAACAAAAAAAAAGAGTACTTTATTCTATTTCTTAGTGTGATTTGATAGGAAAATGGATTTTGGTCTGAAAAAAAGACATCTCTGTCTATCTTTTGTATGCACTGTTAATGTTATTGACAGCATCAGTATGCATTTGAGTTATCTCGAAGAAATGAAACATTTTAAGGGAGCTGTTTTAGCTGTGATGCATTATCGTTCCTTGATTGTTTTCCCAAGAATTGAAGCTACTTGAAAGACTGATTGGTTGCTGGGATTTTGATGGGGGAGAAAGAATCACCAGTCAGGCAAAAGTGTCCCCTAAGGGAAACAGCTTGCATGCAAAATCTCTTAAAAGTTGCCTTCTCAGGAAAGCATTTAAAAGTATCACAGCTTCTCTTCAAGCATGCCATGCCAGTTTGCTTTTCACGATACAATCATCAGATGTGTGCTTGAATTAGTGGAATTTAGTAATAAACATCTATTATTTTCAAAACACCTGTTATGTTATTGTTGGTTTTTCAATTATATTATAAATATTTCACATTTTTTTGTTTAAATTGAAAAAGAAAATAAATATTACATTTTTTCTTCTCGTTTTTTTTTCCTGAAAAAAGCGGATCAACTTGTCATACTCTAGTTCATGTGGTAGTGTGCATTCCCAGGCATGCAGCTGAACCTGTTGACAAATCAAAATCATGTGGGGTTTGCATAAAAGAAAGGGAATAACATTTTAACTGAAGCATTGAGCAACATATTTCCTGCAAATGGATTTTTTTTTTTCATTATCTCGTTAATAAATAGGCTAAAATGCCACGAGCTGATCCCAAACAGAAAGGGATTACAACCTGTACAGAAAAAATGAAGGTAATGTTCCTCTTTACTTTCTTTCTGCTCTAATATCATTTACCCTAAACCTCTGTTTTTACTTTAATATGATTATCATGTAAAGTGTTTTTTGATCCTTGTAATTTACAGTTTTTTTTTCAAAGAAATTGTTTTTTCTTGGAAACTTTTTCAGCCAAAACAAACAAGCCTCAATTGCTAAACATGGTTAAATAGCATTTTGCTGGGCTTGGTAATTACAGTTATGGTTCTGATTTTCTTCTTCGAAAATGCATTTCTAACTCTTTGGATTTCCCACATGTTGAATATCGGTAGATGTACCGGAGATTCTGACCTGCAAGAGTACACTCTCAAATTAGACTTGTCGTTGCCAGTTTACCATACCTCTAATGAAGGTTATTATGCTTTCAGCTTGAAGAAGAATTTTGTTATGTCTTAAGGGTAGTGGTGTATTGGCATAGGAGTTGCGATCTGCATAATAGGTCTCGAGTTTGAATCGGGATGTTTACTCTTTATAAGAGTATAAGACAACCGAGATTTTACTCGTTCATCTGAACCCATAAAATACACTTTGCAGATAGAGTTTCCCGAAAAAAAAAAGAATTTTGTTATCCACTACTTTGTTGGCTTCTGGTAGTGCATGGATTGCATTGATTGTATTATTACGCTGTTGACATCTTCTGATTTTCTTATTTAACTTTTTTTGACGAGTTCAAAACAAAAATAAAAACAACACCCACATTCTTTTTTATTACATTTTACTTGTACCTGTATAAATTAAATATGTTTGCAAAACCAAAACAAATTCAAAACTAACAACAATTCAAACACACTGAAGTTTAAAATTTACAAAATAGAACACATTAAAGTTGCTGGATTCATTGTTGTTGGCCGATCACGATTGTTGCTGGTGGTGGAAGAGTTTGCTGGTGAGGATTGGCTGAGAAGGAAGATAGGTCTATGGTGGGGAGTGGGGGAGGTCGCCTATTTATAAGTAAAAATATTTTTTTTGTCTCTTGTTTTTTCCTCTTCAACTTTAGTTTTTTTGTTCATATATTTTTTATTCTTTATTGATGTCAACATAATTTATTTGATAAAAAGAATTCTGGGCCTGTTTGGTATTGCGGTTGCTGTTGTGGTTGAGGTTGAAAAAAAGCTGTTTAAAAAAAAGCGCTTTTTCTGCGGTTCAAAATAAGCAGTGAGTGTTTGGTTAAAAACAGTGGTTGAGTCTGCGGTTGAAAAAAATCAGTTTTGTGTGTTTGGTTACCAACCTTTTCATATTGCTTTTAACTTGTGAAATTATTTTAAAGGGTATATATATATATATATATATATATATATATATATATATATATATATATATATATAATTTTTTACATATTGTAGATTTAATAATTATAATAATATAATGTAATTAATAATTCAAGTAAATTAGATATTTTTTTTTATTCTCTTACTAAATTACTTGCAATGTCATCATGAATAATATCTATACGTGAATATTTTTAATATGATTATATTAAGATTATTAAAAAACATACGTGTATATATGTAATCAATTTAATTAAGTTTATTAATATTTTAATTAAGTTTTTAGATTTTTATATTATTTTAATATAATATAATATAATATAATATAATATAATATAATATAATATAATATAATATATTCTGCTTCTTTCTCTCCCACGCCCCTCCCTTCTCCTCTCAGCATATTTTTGGGACAATGAAACGCATGAAAAGCAGGAATTTCCTGCTTTTCATAAAACGGAGTTTTGACCGGTTTTCATGATGGGGTCCACAATTTATCATCAACTTTTTACCTATAGCCAAACACTCAATTCATAGCTTTTTTTCAACCATTCTTAACCGGAGGTCTAGCCACAATACCAAACGGGCACTTTTTCTAAAACCATGGTCTGCAGTGAATTTTTAGGTGGGTCCCATATAAATAAACTGAGTTTCAAAGATAACCAAACGATGATGAAACAGTTTTTTTCTCCAAACAGAGGTTCAACCACATTACCAAACAGCCACAAAAGGTAAAACAGATAGAGTGCCCGTTTGGTATTGTGGCTAGACCTCCGGTTAAGAATGGTTGAAAAAAAGCTATGAATTGAGTGTTTGGCTATAGGTAAAAAGTTGATGATAAATTGTGGACCCCATCATGAAAACCGGTCAAAACTCCGTTTTATGAAAAGCGTGAAATTCCTGCTTTTCATGCTTTCATTGTCCCAAAAAATATGCTTTGAGAGGAGAAGGGAGGGGCGTGGGAGAGAAAGAAGCATAATATATTATATTATATTATATTATATTATATTATATTATATTATATTATATTATATTAAAATAATATAAAAATCTAAAAACTTAATTAAAATATTAATAAACTTAATTAAATTGATTACATATATACACGTATGTTTTTTAATAATCTTAATATAATCATATTAAAAATATTCACGTATAAATATTATTCATGATGACATTGCAAGTAATTTAGTAAGAGAATAAAAAAAAATATCTAATTTACTTGAATTATTAATTACATTATATTATTATAATTATTAAATCTACAATATGTAAAAAATTATATATATATATATATATATATACCCTTTAAAATAATTTCACAAGTTAAAAGCAATATGAAAAGGTTGGTAACCAAACACACAAAACTGATTTTTTTCAACCGCAGACTCAACCACTGTTTTTAACCAAACACTCACTGCTTATTTTGAACCGCAGAAAAAGCGCTTTTTTTTTAAACAGCTTTTTTTCAACCTCAACCACAACAGCAACCGCAATACCAAACAGGCCCAAAAGCTGAAAGAAGCTGCTTTTGATGCTGAACACCGACACAAAACACACAAGCTTGCCGTTGGAAAATTTATCATTCCAAATTACCACAGCAAAACCCATACTACCACAACAAAAACCTTCGATCACACAACACCCACCTTCATTGCAAGAGAAGGTGCTGCTCCACCACCATCGTAATCTAATGGTACCTTTTCCTGTCTTAAAAGGTTGAGAATATAGTTTTAACTTCAAACTCAATCACAGTTTTAATCAAACACTTTAAAAATTATTTTGAATCATAGCTAAAGTATTTTTCATGAAACTGCTTTTTTAAAACCTCAACTATAAAAGTAAAAACAATATCAAACACACCTTTTATCTTCTCTTAAAAAGTAGATCAATTGTAACAAAGATTATTTTGAACCAGATTTTATCTGTTTAGAACATTTTAAGGATGTTTTGAGTTAAAAATTGATTTATTAAAATTATAAAGTATTTGTTATGTGTTTTTAGGTTATAATATTTTTTTTTTTAAGATCAAGAAGCCCCAACTCAATATGAACATTTAAACAACACCTATTATTTTATTACTTCTTAAAGATGGGTTGTTCATCTTACGGAAGAGGGAAAAAAAGTCCAAGTAGATGTGTAGCCTTTTTATGTTATGGGCTAAACATTTTAGGCTATCTAGCCCCAATGATATAGCTTTTGTTTTTTTAGCCTATAACGAGCGAATTTGCCTGCTCCGCTGGGCTTTTTTATATATGTAGAAAATTGATTGAATTTATAAATGTTATATTTTGTTATTTTAATATTTAATTGGTAAAATTGTAATTGATAAAATCTGTAAAAAATGGTTTATTTCAACTAAAAAATTGATTGAATATTGCTATTGCTAAAAAACATTTTATAAAATTTGTTAGAAAATTTACTAAGAAGGTTAAATGATTTGTTAGAAACTAGTTGTCACAGAAACTCTAGTTAAAAAAAATACAAAAAAAGAAACCGGTTAAAAAAAAGACTTGAACACGACGGTTATTAAAAAATAAAAAAAATAAAAAAAAAAGGTTATCGTTTATTAAAAGAACCAAAAAAAGAGTATAAAATAAAAATTTAAATTCAAAGCTAAAGCCAAAGTTATATTTCTAAGATTTATTAATCATATTATTATATTAAATGTATTCAAGAATACCGATATTAAATTTTTTTTTGCAAGAAATCGTATGTCATTTTTTTCTCTCTCTATATATTTTTAGGCAATAATATTCAATAAATATTGAAACATATAATCAGTTTTACACACTTTATAGTGTAATCGAAATGGAAAGTGGGTCGTAGATTTTTTAATTGTAGATAATTAAGGTAAATTTGTCAAAAACAATTTATGAGTTGTCTTTTTTCTCTTGTAATATTAGATCTGACACATTATAAATAAAAATATTATAATTTGGTTTTAGAAATAAGCCTCAAGTTTTTTGCGTGCTATAATTACTTATCTGTCATCTAAAAAAACAGTGTAATCGAAACGGGAAGTGACTCAAATATTTTTTAATTGTAGATAATCTAGGTAAATTTGTCATTTTTTTTAGTTGTATTTTTGCCCAGTAATATTAAATATGAAATATTAAAAACCAAAATATTATAAATATTTTTTTAGAAATAAACTTTAAAAAACAAAGCACAAAATTAAAATTCGAAGACTTTTATTTTTTATTTTTGAAAGATTTATTCTTTGTATTATTATATTAAATGTATTACACTGTTGAAAAAAAAAAAAAAGATAGACGTGTGCCACGATGCATCGGAGCAAATTGCCAATGAATAGTGACAATGAGTCACGAGCTACAGTAGAAAATCGAGTTGTTTTAGCTCTTTAGGTAATGGAAAAAAAAATAATGAGCCCAGGGATTATTCGCGGCGCGCTAAGTTGGCTAGGAAAAAAAATAAACTTGGGAAAAAAGAACCGTGGTGCGTGTAAGCTGACCCGAACATCTCGGTTAAGAAAAAAAATGTATAAGTAGCATAACAAAATAGGGAAAAAAATATATATATAAAAAAATTGATCCAGAGATTAGTCGTGGTGCACGTAAGTTGGTTTGGACACTTTAGTTATTTAAAAAAAAATCTTGTTTTTTGCAAAAAAATAAAAACAACAACCAGTTATTAAAAAAAAACATTTTTTAACAAAAAAACATTTAAAAAAAAAATAGTTCTTAAAAAACAAACAAATCAGATTTGTAAAAAAAAACAACAAAAACCAGTTATTAAAAAATAATTTTTTTTAAAAAAAATAAACATTTTTTTTTTAAAAAATAAACAATTTTTTTTCAGTTCTATCACATTTTGGTGTCCGAAGCGGTTTGAACTTCAGCAGCGCTTTAGTGTTAGCTAGCATGGACAACCGCTCGGCCAAAGCTTCTGATCTGTCATTTCCACCATAAAAAATACAAAAAGAATCCTTGTGTAAAAAAAAATTATAAAAAAAAAGTGGATCCGGAGATTAGTCGTGGTGCACGTAAGTTGCCCTGGACACTTTAGTTATTAAAAGAATTTTTTTTTTTGTAAAAAAATAAAAACAACAATCAGTTATTAAAAAAAAAATTTAACAAAAAATACATTTTTTTTTTGTAAAAAAATAAAAACAACAACCAGAAAAAAACATTGTTAAAAAAAAAAACAAATCAGATTTGTAATAAAAAACAACAACAACCAGTTATTAAGAAAAAACACTTTTTTAAAAAAAGAAATTTTTTTTTTAACAAAAAGTACAAATAGTTTTTTTTTGTAAAAAAATAAAAACAACAACCAGAAAAAAACATTGGAAAAAAAAACAAATCAGATTTGTAATAAAAAACAACAACAACCAATTATTAAGAAAAAAAGACTTTTTTTAAAAAAGAAACCAATATTTTAAAAAAAAAAAACAGTAAAAAAAAAAAAACGAAATCAGAATTTTCAATTTGGTGGCCGAGCGTCTCGAACTCCATGCGCCACTGTGTTGGTAGCCAGCGAGACAACCGCTTCGACCAAAGCCTCCCATTTGTCCATTTCCACCATAAAAAAAATACAAAAAAGAGTGCCTGTGAGGAGCACAAACTCAGCGTAGCGAGGGGAGACAAATATCCAGTCCACAGTGTTTTCAGTCTGCATGAACAGTAAAAATTACTGTTGAAAAGGCCTACCTCTTTTAGATATATAGTAATAAATTTGTTTTCTTATTTTTTTTTATTAAATTTTATTGAAATCAACTTAAAATATATTAAGAAGTTCATTTCATCAAATACTACTCAATTAATAATTATTTTTTGAATAAGATTATAGAGTCTTTTTTGTATATAATTATCAGGCTTTTTTTATATAGTTCTTTATGATTTGTCTTTTTTTAATTTTTAAAATTATTTGTCATCTTTTCTAGATAATGTTTTTATTATCACATGAATATACAAAACTAGAACTCCAAAAACATTTCAATGTATTATTCTTATAATTTATTAAATATATTCATAGCATGTAACACTCATTAAATTATTATCTCTTTAATTTTCTATTATGACTAATAGTTTTTACCTTCAAAAAATAATAATTTTGGTAGATAAATAGTTAAAAAGAAAATTAATAAGATGAAGAAGTTTTAATTAAGGATATGCCTTTTTAATGTTTTCTAGATCATCAAAAGTCTTTTGGATATTATTTTAATCGTCTTGAGTTTTCTTTTAATTTTCTTGCTTCCATTAGCAAGATCGATCTTGGTACATAGAAAATATATTGATTGCTTGGACTAGGGTTCGGTTAATAAATATGCAATTTGATCTTGAGTTTGAAGATGATGAGCATAATGAGTGGCATGTTAAGCATAAATCACATATAAAATAAAAATAAATTTCAATATTTTTGATATAAGATTGTTGAATGCATCCAAATCATCACACAATAATAGTAGAGGTGGAGCTTTGTCTATATATAAACAATGATGGGAAATTTGTGTTTTTGTAGGTGATCGACACATACGATCATAACATGAAACTAGCAATAACACTAGCCCAACCATTGATCATAACAACAGCAATGGTGAAAACACACTGGTGGTGGCTGGTTTTCCCGATCACCGGGATAAAGCTGTTTGGATGATGATGATACTTATAGTCTACAAGACATGCTTTTACTCGATCCATGAAACCATCAGATTTAGGGTGAATTTTACTGTTCTTATATGGTCATTTTAAAGGATAGCAAAGACACCGAAGTTTTCTCAATTTGAGATACACCAAGAAAATCGGTGAATTCATATGGAAATATCGATTAAAATATTTTGTTAATATTTTTCCGTGAATTTTATCAATAGTTTTTTTTTATCCCCTAATTTGATGGTAAATACCAACTGAAATATTGTATCTGTATATAGTGACAGAATTACAGTGGTAAAAATAGAATAAAAAAATACACGTTAGATGATGTTTGATTTTTATAGACACTATCACCGATAAAAACTATCTGTCGATAAATGTCAATAATAAATATAGCGAGGGAATTACAATGGTATTAAAAAAAATCCTGGAAGTATGATGACATAACATTGTTACTTGCAGAATTATTGACGTCTTAATTGAAGGATATATTCTGTTGGTAATTTCATTGGTAATTTTTTTAATTTACAAGTTGATTGAGATGATGTTAACGATGAAATCAACATAATGGATGTAGATGAGGACAAATAAATTAACGAGGAAGAATACAATTTTAATTAATTAATTTTAATGTAATGACAATGATGTAAAATTATTATTCATGGGCAAGGAAATATATCATGCAACATTATTATTTATGTTATTACATTGTGTATGCAGTTGTGTTAAGTATTTGCAGGATGAATAGATAGAGAATAAAAATAAAATATTGCATCAGAAATTGTTTAATACCAACAAAAATACTGACGAATTAACATCACACACGATATTATCGACGAATTAATTATGTCATTATTTTCTAGTAGTGACGAGAACTATTCCTCTTCTCTCTAGCATTGTTCATTGTAGATATCACAGGCGCTATTAATGACAAAGTAATTCCATCGGTATTTTCTAGCAGCCATGAGAATTGTTTCTCTCCTCACGTGATTGTTCATATTAAACACCATACACGGTATTGTTGACGTATTAATTTCGGTAATGTATTACAGTAGCTAAGAGATTGGTAATTATTGTGCTCATTTACAGTTGATTTTTTTACCGATAATATTACCGACATAATAAATGTTTTTGGAGGGGTTCCTAAGAATTTTCATACAAGTTTGGGGTTTTCATTCGACTTCATTGACGAAATATTTAAAAATATTAATTTGTTGTTATATGTGAATGATTTTGACAATAAATATAGTTTAATAGACCACAACCAACACACAAATCCATGAATATTGGAGGTGCGAAAAGGTTAGTGATGTGCTTTGTTGATAGAACATGATAATAGGCACCCATCAATGGAGGTTTGTTCATATACATTAGCAACCATGCTTGAGGTAGAAGCCACCGAAAGGGATGCCATTTTCACTTGGCAAACTCACCCCGAGCTCTCATCCTTCATGAAATAAGAAGAAGAAGGGTGAAATTTACCACAGAAATTGTTTTGTTTGATCACGATGATGGACAAAAAGAAAATAAAATATTTGCAAAGATTTGAAACAAAAATAAAATATTCGCAAAGATTTGAAACAAATATTTTGCAAAGATTTGAAACAAAAATAAAATATTTGCAAAGATTTGAAACACCGAGTGTATAATTGTGCGTTTAGGTGAGTGTTGAGCCAAGGAATAATCAGTACGTGAGACAGTCCCATCCCCACTTGCTGAATTTAAATTAAATATTCGTTGATGATTCCCTTAAAATTAAATATTTGTAAGAAAGAAAATGATAGAAAGATAGAATACAGGACAAGAAAATAAAATATTTGCAAAGGTTTTTTTTTTAAATGATTTTTTTATTCTTTATTTTAAATTAATTTTTTCCGGTGTTTTTAAATTATTTTCATGTACTGATATAAAAAATAATTTAAAAAAAAATCATTGTGATGTATTTTTGAATGAAATTCAAAAGTAATATATACACACTCTCAAACAAGCGTGAGATTATCTTATATACATTGCTATGTTTTTCTATTTGAAGGAAATAGTTTTCCTATTCAATATTACTAGGATATAAATATATATCTTTTTGACTAGATATAAATAAATAAATAAATAAATAAAATATTTTAAATGTTTTCTATAGTTTTGGATGATCACCTTTATTATATCCGGTACTATGTTTCAAAAATATTTTAACAAAATAAATAATTACTTTTTATTTTAAATTGAATTTTTTTGATGTTTTTAATATTTTTTGAAAACTGGTCTACAATAAATACAGTCCTATAAGAAATTTGAAATTGAAACAGCTGCCCAGCACCCCACCACATGACAATATGGGATGGGACACAGTGCCTTTTTCTTCTCCTCTTCAGTGGGTTGTTAGCTATATTATAATTTCAACCCATGTGTCACAATTTAGCCATCATTTTATTTCCATTTTATTATCCAGAATTAATTCTGCTCCCCAAATCATGTGTGGGGTCTGGCCAATTTTTTGGTTTTTTTTTTTAAAAAAAAAATTCTTATGCTATTTGTTTCTAATACAGCAACAGAACTGCAGATATTTTACAAACAAAGAAAGATTTATGATCAGATATTGTTAATATAATAATTATTAAAGATTTAAATTATTATTAATTTTAAAATTTATAAGATTAATCGAGATGTGTAAAAGCTTACACGAATACACACACACGTGAATATATATATATATATATATATATATATATATATATATATATATTCGTGTAAACTTGTACACATCTCAATTAATATTACAAATTTTAAAATTAATAATAATATAAATCTTTAATAATCATTATATTGACAATAACCCCGATCATAAATCTTTCTTTGTTTGTATATATATATAAACAAATTATAAACAAATGATGCATACATGTATGCATGATGCGAAAGAGAGTCAAAGTCGTCTGCTTTTAATTTTTGGTTTTGGAATCATATGAATCAATATTGTCGTTGCAAGGAAAAAACGAATCCTAATCTGGAGCCGGGTTGGCCAGGAATTAGACCAGTGCATTAAATTGGTGCAGACATTTGCTCATGTTACTCTTGCGACACTTGGTGGATCTTTTTTAAATAATATATAAATTGATAATTTAAATAATATGACTAAAACATATAAAAACAATATATTAATTAAATAAAGTATTAATTTATGTAAATTATATTGTAGTGCTCTTCACATATACAGTAAGAAGAATTTCTTTGCAACTATATATTTTAGGTCTAAATTTAAAAATATCTTCACAAGTCACTACTAGTTGGAGTCTATTATAGTTATGTGACTCGCGCTCCACCACAGCTAAGATATTTTTATTTCTTTATTAAAATATTTTTTTAAAAAATAAATATACAAGTTAAATTTATTCAATAAAATAAAAAGGAAAAAAAATCATGCATGACTGCATATATTAGAAATATTTTCTGAAAATATTTCTATTAATTAATATCTCACTTAATCCATAGCTAATCACGGTTCAATTTGTTATTTAGGTGTTTAGCACTGCATTTCAAAAGTGTTTTTGAAAAAAAATAAAAAAATTTTTTTTTTATTTTTTAATTGAAATTAAATTTTTTTGGTGTCTTTAAATCATTTTCATGTGCTGATGTCAAAAATAATTTGTAAAAACAAAAAAAAAATCTCATTTTCATATATTTCTGAGCAAAAAATATTTTTGAAAACAACTTTAACAATATATTCAAACAATCACTTAGTACTAATTAAATTATAATTTATTTATAGTTTTTTTCTTATTATTCCATTCAAAGGAGAGAAAAGATGTTCAGCCCTTTTTAGAGATTTTTCAATGATGTACATGATATCCCATGTTGTGGCCTCACGTTAACGGTGGACTCTTTCAGTGTGATTGTAATTATTTTTTAAAGTTATTTTTGTTTTAAAATATATTAAAATAATATATTTTTTATTTTTTAAAAATTATTTTTGATATTAATATATGAAAATAATTTAAAAACAAAAAAAAAACTAATTTAAAATAAAAAATAAAATATTTTTAAAACACAATATAAAACGGTAGGTATCGTAACATGGACTGGTAAGTGGGGCTCTTAGTGATGTTACAGGCTTACAGCTCCTACTTGAGCCATGACAATGCAATATCTGGAAATTACCTAACCCTGCCTAAAATATGATTTTTCTTTTTAATTTATTACTTTAATATATGAAGATGACATCTACAATATGATTTTTCTTTTTAATTTATGACTTTAATATATGAAGATGACATCTACAATATGATTTTTCTTTTAAATTATGACTTTAATATATGAAGATGACATCTACAATATGATTTTTCTTTTTAATTTATGACTTTAATATATGAAGATGACATCTACAATATGATTTTTCTTTTCTTAATAGTTAACGATTACGGGATGACGGACGCCGTTTTGAGACCAAGAAAAAGGAAGAAGAGCTTTTGGAAAGTCAGCACATGTTAATTTAGGAGCCAAGTCCCCCGGTCTAAAAACAATTAATTATTAAGCATAAACTAAAAAGGAGAGGGTTTTACTTTACTCCTCCTTACAAATCACATTTTGCTTCTTCTCTTTTTTTAATTAATATTTATTAAGAACAAATCTTCTTTTAATATTATAATTGTTTTTTTTTATTATCATATTCTGATTTGTTTTCTATTAAGATATTTTTGTTTTACAATCAAAGCTATCAGTTTTGACATTTTAATCCTGATTAAATTGGGTTTTTTTTTTTTTTTTTATAGAGGTTATGTTAGTGTGATAACCCATATCGGTAGAACTTCAAAATTGAATTTTGTTTTTAAAGGGTTGTTCCTCTCTCATAACCCTAGAGTACCGGTTAATGTTATGGACTTGGTTATTTTACTCTCTTTTTTTAAATATCATCTAACATTGTATATGATTAAGAATTAGCTTTCATGATATATTTCAGTTTTTTTATTAAGTTATATTGATTTCATGATCTTGTGATAATAATTAACAAGTTAATCCAAGTTGAACTGACTTAGTTTTTTGCTGTTTTTTAATTATAAATTTTATCATTCAATCTTGGATCAAACAAGAGCAATTTGGAATCAATCTTCATAATTTATTATGATTTTGTTTCAATGAGATTATCCCAATCTCATTATTGAAATCACATATTTAACAGGTTAGCTTAGGTTAAATCAAACATTTTTTTATTTTCTTCTTCTTTGAGGTTATCTCGATTTGATGATTCAGTTCATGAGTTTGATAGATTAATTCAAGTCTTTTTTTATATTTTTTTGATGATTAAAATTCATAATTTCATTTGATTTTTTTTTCATGAGTTATCTCAGTATGCGACATGAGTCAGAAGTTTGACATGTTAACTAGTGCCACTTTTTTAGGTTCCTTTTAATTGATTTTTTTTTTCAATTTATCCTTCGACATTTTATCAATAAGAAATTAGACATCATAAATTATTTTGATTTGTTTTCTTTATGGTAATTATAGTCTCATAACTTATGTCATAAATTTAACATATTAATTTGAGCTGATTGAATTCAATCTATTATATTATTATCTTAATATTAAAAAAATATTATCTTTAAATATTTTTTGTAACCAAACTATATTTGTATGAGTTATATGGTTGTTTTTAGATCTATAAAGTTAATCGGGTTATATTGGATCAACTCTCAGTATAATTTTTTTCTATTAAAACAAATAATAACATCTGAATATTCTTTTATTCATTATCAATTATCTTAGTTTTCCATGTAAGTAATCAATCCTTGACGGTCCAGCTGTTACTTGAATATTATTATACTTTAATATAGCTTATTAAAATAAGAGTATTTATTGTGCTTTTGCTACAATCATGGTCAGCTACCAATAGCAGCCACGAATCATCCCCATCCCCATCACATAAATTAGCCCTCCTGGAACCACCGTAGAAATCAGCTCCTTGTCAGTTCACAAACACATAGTCCCCATAACCCCGGCGTCAAGCTCCATTTCAGCTGCGTCTGACATGCACGCGCCACCATTGCCGATCCCACTTATGGTCGATTCCATAGGCTTTTTAGAAAGTCGTTTTTGGATCTGAAATATTTTTCCTGTATAATTTTTATTGATTTTCATGTGCGCTGCAAAATATCTCAATTATTTGGTGTTCACTAAAAGTCAATTATTTCTTGTTGATTCAAGCACTAAATCTCAAATCTTGACGTGTAAGTTGAATTTTTATTATAATTTAACGGGTAATAACTTAGCTCCAATTCATTCCTTTTACTTATAAGAATTTGACTTAATGATAAGACTAGATGTGTTATTCATTGATTTTAGTGACTCTTTGACAGTGAAATTGTTTTCAGTGACTGTTTGACAATATAATTATTTTTTAAAGTGTTTATCGTTTACAAATATATTAAAATGATTTTTTTATATTTTTTAAAAATTATTTTTGATATTAATACATGAAAATAATTTAAAAAACACAAAAAAAAAATATATTTTTTTGAAAACATTTCCAAACGTATTCCGAAACACCTCCTTAGCCTTAATAAACATTTAAATCAGCTAAAAGATGTTCTTTCAGCTCATTCGAGTCCATTGCCGACTTTCACTGTAATACAGAAGCTTTTGACCTCTGATAAGCTTGCTCTCTCCTAGCCCTATCGCCTTTTGAAAGACCTGCGCAGAGCAACCAACCGCATGCATGGCAGCTGCCTTTATGGCATCTAAATATTCTCTCCCCCACTTCGTTTGACCACCCCACATCAGCACCCGTCCCATTCAAGAATTATAGGAAACTGCAACGTATTTGTGCACTCCTGTCTCTATTCGAACTCACCAACCCACTCTAACTTCAGATCTTCATTAAGAATCCAATTGGTGAGCTAGGTGACAAGGGAGTAGAGAAACGAGATTAAAAAAAGAAAGAATAATCTTGGGTCTGAAGCTGATGATGGTGATCTGCTATTGCCATAGAAAAGTTGAGCCTCTCTGTGTATAATATCCTTTTCAGCAGCCAAAGCTAGCCCATCCAGCAAATTTCTGGTGGAAGCTCCTCACCTACCCTGGATTCCGTGTATCAAATTATTAGTGCTAGCTGATATAATCGAGTCCTTATAAATTAAAGAAAAAGGGTTCAAACTTTCTGCCATTATATATATGTGGGGTGCGTGAATGTTTCTCGACCTGTGCTAGCTATTCTGCTCGAGCTCATAAACTTTCTACGATCGGTAGAGATGGAGGGTGCGGGCAAACATTACGGCATTCTGCTAGCACTATCGCTAGCTATAATCACCGGGGCATTACCTTGTTGTTCTTCGCAAACAACCAGAAAGTTTCAGTTCAATGTGAGCCAAAACGTTTCTTCGAAATATTAAATCTCTCCTGGTGCCCTTTTCGTGTGTCTATAAACACAAATTTAATACAATTCTGTGTGTGTTTTCAGATTGAGTGGAAGAAGGTGACACGTTTGTGCACAACCAAGCAACTTCTGACGGTGAATGGAGAGTATCCTGGCCCAACCATAGCTGTTCATGAAGGTGATAATGTTGAGATTAAGGTCAAAAATCAGATTGCTCAGAATACTACACTTCATTGGTGAGTTTAGATGCATCCCGGTCTTCATTTTTTCCGATATTCGTGTGAGCAAATATATTTTTTGGAACTATATGCTATATGGCGTGGCACACTGCATGTTAGTGGGGCCTGAAATTGTATTAACATGTGGTAGAAATCGTCCATTTTTACCTTTTAAAAATATTTCTGAAGCTTCAATAAAATATTAAGGAGTAGGTATGGCTGAGACCCAAGTTGCCTATTAGCTGGTTCAGTGATCTAGTTGACCTTCCTGTCTCCCTTTTCCCTCGATTTCTATTACGTTTCATTCCTAATTGGCGTGCCGTGATGGCGGGGTATTTAAAACCTGTATAATAGATTTTAAGTTCGAATCAGAACATGTCTTTTATAAGAATCTAAAATAATTAGGATTTTACTCACTCATCTGGATATCCTTTTTGGGATAAGTTTTCTCGTGTAAGAAAAAAGAATTTTATTACCCCCACAAAGAACAAAAACTACCAACCTGGTGATTGAAAAAAGCAGAAACACATATCCATAAGGCATATTAGAAACTAGAGCTTTACTTATTTATCTATATATTTTCCAAAAATAGTTTCATCTGTATCCAAAAAAAAATGATTTCTATTACCCCACGAAGAACAAAAACTACCAGCTTGGTGATTGGAAAAGGCCGAAACACGTATCCATAAGGCATGGCAACCGGCATTTTCCAGATCATTTGGCAACTTGTATGCACAAAAGCATCAATCATCGCCCATGAAAAAAATAAAAAAAAATGGAGGATTTGATTCTTTTCCCATGCAAGATATGTATTGGAGTTTATCTGACACTAGTTCATGTTTGTGCTGGAAATTTGAATGTAACAGGCATGGTATAAGGCAGCTAAGAACAGGATGGGCGGATGGACCAGCTTACGTTACCCAGTGCCCCATCAGAGGAGGCAAGTCCTACGCCTACAAGTTCACTGTCACTGACCAGAGAGGGACACTGCTGTGGCATGCTCATTATGCTTGGCAAAGGGCATCTGTTTATGGTGCTTTGATCATCTACCCTCGCATTCCATATCCATTCTCACGCCCAATTTCAGCTGAAATCCCCATCGTTTTTGGTAATAATTAGACATTCACTCTTTTCACGCTTTGATCATCGTGTTGCTCGTTAATTCTCGACATGTTTTTGTTAAGGAATCATATCACTTAAAAATTTAAGCTGATGGGTAAGGTTCTAGAATATGATTTATATTATTTTCTAACACACATCTTTAAGTGAAAGCTCTTTGAGCTTGAAACTTGCACAGATTCACAATATCTCGTGACCGCTAGGTCAACAAGGTTGTAATACCATGTTAAAGAAGCTTATCATCTAAAAACTTGATCCCATCTAAAAACTCAAGCTATTAGGTGAAACCCAGAACATGATTTATATCATTCTCTAACAATTTTTTGTGTAACAAAATGCAGGAGAATGGTGGAATGAGGATCCAGATGAAGTTGAAAAAAGAATGATGCTGACAGGAGCAGGGCCAGACAGTTCCGATGCTTACACCATGAATGGATTGCCAGGGCCTCTCTATCCTTGCTCTAACCAAGGTAATTGTGAGAACTCTGTCTCTCTTTACGTTTCTCAGCACGACAAAAAACGAAGATGAAATTAAAAATCGTTAAATTTTGCTAAACTCTATTTTCAGATACTTTTATTCAGACAGTGGAATATGGCAAGACCTACATGCTTAGGATCATCAATGCAGCTCTAGCAGACGAGCTCTTCTTTGCGGTGGCGAAACATACATTGACGGTGGTGGAGGTTGACGCCGTCTACACTAAACCCTTCACCACCACCTCCATTACGATTGCTCCCGGACAAACCACCACTGTTTTAATGACAGCAAACCAGGTTCCAGACTTCACGGGCATGTTTGTCATGGCAGCTAGGCCTTATCTTACTTCTGTTTTCCCCTTCAACAACTCCACCACAATCGGCTTCTTCAGGTACAAAAATGCAAAGACCTCGACAGGAAAACCCCCAGTTGATCTGAGCAGACTTAAACTTCAGAACCTTCCAGCAATGGAAGACAATGCGTTTGCAACAAAATTCTCGGACAAGATTAAGAGTCTGGCATCTCCTCAGTACCCCTGTAATGTGCCTCAAACAATTGACAAGCGAGTGATAACAACTATAAGTCTTAACCTTCAAGACTGCCCAGAAAACAAAACCTGCTCGGGCTACAAGGGCAAGAGTTTCTTCGCTTCAATGAACAACCAATCATTCGTTCGCCCTTCCATCTCAATATTAGAAAGCTATTACAAGAACCTCACCACCAGAAGTTTCTCCTCTGATTTCCCAGAAAAACCACCAAATAGTTTTGATTATACTGGTGGGGATCCATTGACTCAGAACATGAACACGGAATTCGGCACCAAACTCATAGTAGTGCCTTATGGCACAAACGTGGAGATTGTGCTGCAAGACACGAGTTTTCTTAACCTGGAGAACCATCCGATTCACGTCCATGGCCACAACTTCTTCATTGTTGGGAGTGGATCTGGAAACTTCAACGAAGCCAAGGATCCGAAAAGATACAATCTTGTCGATCCTCCAGAAAGGAATACGGTGGCGGTTCCAGGTGGGGGATGGGCTGCAATTAGGATCAAGGCAGATAATCCAGGAGTTTGGTTCATACATTGCCACCTCGAGCAGCATACTTCATGGGGTTTAGCCACTGGCTTTATTGTCCAGAATGGTCAGGGACCATCTCAAAGCATGCTTCCTCCCCCTCAAGATCTTCCTCCCTGCTAATAAATCAGAGCTACTAGTCAATGCCTCGCTGCATTTAATGAACTTAATCACTTTTACATTTCGTTTTCCTTGAGTTCTTACGAAAGCATCAAATAGTTTATATGTTATATATGTTAGTGATGCTTGTGAATAGGCAAGTGGAGAAGTATAATGAAGTTTTGTGTGCTGCTATTGTAGCACAGCTTGGTGCAAATTTGTGGTAAGCTTCTGATCTTCGGTTTTTTCAGCTGGCACACTTGTGGCAGCTTGTTTTGCGTTGCATTTCCGGAGGCTGAAATCAGTATTGTTGATCTCAATTTGTTTCGGTTGAAATGGTCAAAATGTTTTGTAACGGTTAAAAAAACAAAATAAAAAGTCGCAGTTTTTACCTTGTTTAAAATTTGGCCCGTTCCGGCAATTTCATCCAAATTTCAGCCGAGGTGTTATGGTTTCGTTCCGTTTGTTCTGTTTCGACCAAATAATATTTTTTTTTAAATAATGAATAATTTTACAATATCAACCATATCTCTTAATCCGACCGTTAGATTGAGATGAAATTTTACAAGGAGTCTCTTGATATATTTATACATATTATGTTAAATTTTAGAGCAATCAGATAATGTAATAACATTGTGAGATTGATGATGATATTCTCGTAATATTATACATGTTCATAATTTTGTTCAGAAAAATTATTTTATTGAGTTTTTTTTAAATTAAATTGCACAATTCTAAATAATTTAATTTTTGGATTTAAACTGAATTTGTTTTGGAATTAATATATTTAATTATATATATATACATAAACATTATAACCTCAAAACGAAACACCGAAACGCTTTGAAATCAAATAATTTTATTTCTATTGAAAAAACAAAACATCAAATGAAATGAAATGATATTGGAAGAACATGAAGCGATTTATAGTTTATGCAACTTGTAATGACGTTGATCACGTTTTAAACATAAAAGGAATCTCAAAGGAGATAGGCACAAATGAATTGAAATGAGCGAAATGAAACCCAAACAGGGCCTAAGTGGTATCAGTCTCATCCCCCCATGAGCCACCCCAATATGAGCATCATTTTTTAGGGGCCAATAAATAGCAGCCTGCTAGTTGACGAGGAGGACCCAAAAACAGGGTCTGGAGAGGCCGAATGTCTCTCTCATAATCAATCATGGGCTTGGAAGCTTTTCGCGTGGAGACTTCACTAATCTTTAATAAAACGAGTTAGCCAGGAACATTAATTTGATAATGATAAATATTTGGACATCAGCACATGAAAATGATCTAAAAACATTAAAAAAATACAATGTTTGGACAATATTTGTTTTTTGTTCGTATTTTTTTACTTATCTTTTTAGATTATCATTTTTTCGATTCATTTTTTGTCGGGATTTTATTTTTATTAGGTTCTATTATGAAATTTTAATTTATGTTGGTGATAATTTTAAAATTAATAGTGCTTCTTTTTTCTCTTTGCTCTTTTTTATGTGTATTTCTGTTATTTTATTTGTTATTCAGATTAAATAATTTTATGATTTTATTGTTTGCGCAATAGTAATGATAAAGTGATTGTATTTTTTTTGTTTTTTTTTTGTTAAATTGTTCTGATTTTTTTTTATTATCCAGGGTAATTTAATATTTTTCATTATTTGAGCAGTAATGTTGATAATAATTTTAACTGTTATAGTAATAAAAATGACAGTAACATAGGGATGAATTTTTAATTTATGTTTTCATCTTTTTATGGATATAAAATCAACTACTTATTTTTTATTTGATTATTGCAGGTCTTTTCATAATTTATATTTTATTTTTAAATGTGATTTAAATTGAATTATAAAATAAACTAATCTTAATACAATGAATTCAATAATTCAAATATCCGAATCTTTTTGCTTTTTTCAATGATGATGATAATTTTATGTTGGTTATTTGGTTAAAAACTACTAACCAGATAAATTTATATCAATTTAAATTTTATATATTTTATAGAAAACTTGCACTTCACAGTAATTCTGCACAGATTTATTATTTTGACTAAATTTATATTATAACAAAAAATAAATATGGTGCCGCCCGCGACGAGGCGCGGGGGCATTGGCTAGTATATATATATATATATATAAACAAATGATGCATACATGTATGCATGATGCGAAAGAGAGTCAAAGTCGTCTGCTTTTAATTTTTGTTTTTGGAATCATATATTGTCGTTCGCAAGGAAAAAACGAATCCTAATCTGGAGCGGGTTGGCCACGAATTAGATTGGTGCTGGCATTTGCTCATGTTACTCTTGCGACCCTTGGTGGCTCTTTTTTAAATAATATATAAATTGATAATTTAAATAATATGACTAAAACATATAAAAACAATATATTAATTAAATAACAAGTAATTTATCTAGTATGTAAATTGTATATGAAAGTTTTTTTCAACTAGTTTAAAAAATTTGAGTTGAAATAAAAGATTTTATAAATACAAGTAATCAAATAAACCAAGAATTAAATATGTGAATAAATATATATCAATATATTAATCTTGAACGACATGTGTTTGCTAAATTTGTTTATTAAATTTTTTTTTCAAGCAACCGATAATAAAAATAAATTTACAAGTTAAATTTATTAAATAAAATAAAAAGGAAAAAAAAATATCATGCATGACTGCATATATTAGAAAATATTTCACTTAATTAATATCTCACTTAATCCATAGCTAATCACGGTTCAATTTGCTAGTTAGGTGTTTAGCATTGCTTTGCAAAAATATTTTTGAAAAAAAAATCATTTTTTATTTTTTAATTGAAATTAAATTTTTTTTGCTGTTTTTAAATTATTTTCATGTGCTGATGTCAAAAATAATTTGTAAAAACAAAAAAAAATCTCATTTTCATATATTTTTTAGCAAAAAATATTTTCTAAAAACAATTTTAACAATATATTCAAACAATCACTTAGTACTAATTAAATTATAATTTATTTATAGTTTTTTCTTATTATTCCATTCAAAGGAGAGAAAAGCTGTTCAGCCCTTTTTAGAGATTTTTCAATGATGTAAATGATATCCCATGTTGTGGCCTCATGTTAACCGTGGACTGTTTCAGAGAGATTGATACTCTGGTTGTAATTATTTTTTAAAGTTATTTTTATTTAGAAATATATTAAAATAATTTTTTTTATTTTTTAAAAATTATTTTTGATATCAACACATGAAAATGATCTAAATACATAAAATAACTAATTTAAAAATAAAAAATAAAATATTTTTCTTTAAAAATATCTTCAAAAATATTTTAAAACACAATATTAAGCCGTAGATATCGTAACATGGACAGGTAAGCGAGGCTCTTAGTGATGTTACAGCTCGTACTTGAGCCATGACAATGCAATATCTGGAAATTACCGAACCCTGCCTAAAATATGATTTTTCTTTTTAATTTATTACTTTAATATATGAAGATGACATCTCCAATATGATTTTTCTTTTTATTTTATTACTTTAATATATGAAGATGGCATCTCCAATATGATTTTTCTTTTTAATTTATTACTTTAATATATGAAGATGGCATCTCCAATATGATTTTTCTTTTTAATATATGAAGATGGCATCTCCAATATGATTTTTCTTTTTAATTTATTACTTTAATATATGAAGATGACATCTCCAATATGATTTTTCTTTTTTTAATAGTTAACGATAACGGGATTACGGACGCCGTTTTGAGACCAAAAAAGGAAGAAGAGCCTTTGGAAAGTCAGCATAAACTAAAAAGGAGAGGGACTCCTCCTTACAAATCACATTTTGCTTCTTCTCTTTTTATTTTTAATTAATATTTCTTAAGAACAAATCTTCTTTTAATATTATAATTGTTTTTTATTATTATCATATTCTGATTTGTTTTCTATTAAGATATTTTTGTTTTACAATCAAAGTTGTCAATTTTGACATTTTAATTCTGATTAAATTGAGTTATTTTTGTTATAGAGGTTATGTTCATGTGATAACCCAGATCGATAGAACTTCAAAATTGAATTTTGTTTTTAAAGGGTTGTTCCTCTCTCATAACCCTAGAGTACCGGTTAATGTAATTGACTTGGTTATTTTACTTCTTTTTTTTAAATATCATCTAACATTGTATATGATTAAGGATTAGCTTTCAAGATATATTTCAGTTTTTTTATGAAGTTATATTGGTTTCATGATCTTGTGATAATAATTAACAAGTTAATCCAAGTTGACTGACTTAGTTTTTGTGTTGTTTTTTAATTATAAATTTTATCATTCAACCTTAGCTCAAATAAAGCAATTCGGAATTTAATCTTTATAATTTATTATGATGTTGTTTCAATAAGGTTACCCCAATCTCATGATTGAAATCACAGATTTAACAGGTTAGCTTAGGTTAAATCAAACTATTTTTTTATTTTCTTTTTTCTTTGAGGTTATCTCAATTTGATGATTCAGTTCATGAGTTTGATAGATTAACTCAAGTCTTTTTTTTATATTTTTTGATGATTAAAAAATAATTTGATGATTGAAATTCATAATTTCATTTGATTTGTTTTTCATGAGCTATCTCGGTATGCGACATGAGTCACAAGTTTGACATGTTAACTAGTGTCACTTTCTTAGGTTCCTTTTTAAATGATTTTTTTTTCAATTTATTCTTTGACATTTTATTAATAAGAAATTAGACATCATAAATTATTTTGATTTGTTTTCTATATGGTTATTATAGTCTCATAACTCATATCATAAATTTAACATATTAATTTAGGTTGACTAAATTCAATCTATTATATTATTATCTTAATATTAAAAGAATATTATCTTTAAATATATTTTGTAAACAAATTATATTTGTAATATAATTATACTTTAATATAGCTTATTAAAATAAGAGTATTTATTGTGCTTTTGCTACAATCATTGTCAGCTACCAATAGCAGCCACGAATCATCCCATCCCCATCACATAAATTAGCCCTCCTGGAACCACCGTAGAAATCAGCTCCTTGTCAGTTCACAAACACATAGTCCCCATAACCCCGGCGTCAAAGCTCCATTTCAGCTGCGTCTGACATGCACGCGCCACCAATGCCGGTCCCACTTCTAGCAGCTTATGGTCGATTCCATAGGCTTTCGAAAGTCGTTTTTGGGTCTGAAATATTTTTCCTGTATAATTTTTATTGATTTTCATGTGTGCTTCAAAATGTCTCAATTATTTGGTGCTCACTAAAATTCAATTATTTCTTGTTGATTCAAGCACTAAATCTCAAATCTTGACGTGTAAGTTGATTTTTTATTATTATTTAAAGGGTAATAACTTATCTCCAATTCATTCCTTTTAACTTTAAGAATTTGACTTGACGATAAGACTAGGTGTGTTATTCATTGATATTTAGATTAAAATGTCGGAGAAAAAAGAGATTTTAGTGACTTTTTGACGGTGAAATTGTGTTCACTGACTTGTTTGATAACGTGGTTGTAATTATTTTTTAAGTGTTTGTCGTTCAGAAATATATTAAAATGATTTTTAACATTAATATATGAAAATAATTTAAAAACACATACATAAAAAAAATTAAAACAAAAAATAAAAATATTTTTTTTCAAAAACGTTTCAAACGCATTCCAAAACACCTCATCATTAGCCTTAATAAACATGTAAATCAGCTAAAAGATGTTATTTCAGCTCATTCGAGTCCATTGCCGACTTTCACTGTAATACAGAAGCTTTTTGACCTCCGATAAGGTTGCTCTCTCCTAGCCCTATCGCCTTTTGAAAGACCTGCGCAGAGCAACCAACCGCATGCATGGCAGCTGCCTTTATGGCATCTAATTTTCCATCCACTAAATATTCTCTTCTCCAACTCTCTCCCACTTCGTTTGACCACCCCACATCAGCACCCATCCCATTCAAGAATTATAGGAAACCGCAACGTATTTGTGCTGTTTTGGTAAACAAAAAGATACTGGACTAGTCCAATCCTGTCTCGGTTCGAACTCACCAACCCACCCTAACTTCAGATCTTCATTAAGAATCCAATTGGTGTGCTAAGTGACAAGGGAGTAGAGAAACGAGATTAAAAAAAGAAAGAATAATCTTGGGTGTGAAGCTGATGGTGATCTGCTATTGCCATGGAAAAGTTGAGCCTCTCTGTGTATAATATCCTTTTCAGCAGCCAAAGCTAGCCCATCCACCAAATTTCTGGTGGAAATCAAAGTAAGCTCTACTAGAAATGTCGCTGGGCGACAGCCACTCCTCACCTACCCTGGATTCCGTGTATCAAACTATTAGTGCTAGCTGATATAATCGAGTCCTGATAGATAAATTAAAGAAAAGGGGTTCCAACTTTCTTCTGCCATTATATATATATGTGGGGTGCGTGAATGTTTCTCGACCTGCGCTAGCTATTCTGCTCGACCTCATAAACTATCTAGGACTGGTAAAGATGGAGGGTGCGGGCAAACATTACGGCATTCTGCTAGCACTGTCGCTAGCTATAATCTCCGGGGCATTACCTGGTTGTTGTTCTTCGCAAACAACCAGAAAGTTTCATTTCAATGTGAGCCATAACGTTTCTTGGAAATATTAAATCTCTCCTGGTGCCCTTTTCGTGTGTGTATGAACACAAGTTTAATACAATTCTGTGTGTTTTCAGATTGAGTGGAAGAAGGTGACGCGTTTGTGCACAACCAAGCAACTTCTGACGGTGAACGGAGAGTATCCGGGCCCAACCATAGCTGTCCATGAAGGTGATAATGTTGAGATTAAGGTCAAAAATCAGATTGCTCAGAACACTACCCTTCATTGGTGAGTTTAGATGCATCCCGGTCTTCATTTTTTTTCCGATATTCGTGTGATCAAATATTTTTTTTGAACTATATGCTATATGGCGTGGCACACTGCATGTTAGTGGGGCCTGAAATTGTATTAACATGTGGTAGAAATCGTCCATTTTTACCTTTTAAAAATATTTCCGAAGCTTCAATAAAATATTAATGAGTAGGTATGGCTGAGACCCAAGTTGCCTATTAGCTGGTTGAGTAATCATGTTGGCTTCCTGTCTCCCTCGATTTCTATTACCTTTCATTCCTAATTGGCGTGCCGTGGTAGAGTATTTGTAATTTGTATAATAGATTTTGAATTCAAATCAGAATATGTATTTTTTATAAGGGTTTAAAACAACCTGGGATTTTACTCACTCATCTGGATACACTTTTTGGGATAAGTTTCCTCGTGTAAAAAAAAAAGAATTTTATTACCCCCACAAAGAACAAAAACTACCAACCTGGTGACTGAAAAAAGCCGAAACACATATCCATAAGGCATATTAGAAACTAGAGTTTTATTTATTTATTTATCTAGATGCACAAAATATATTTTCCGGAAAATAGTTTCATCTGGATCCAAAAAAAAATGATTTCTATTACCCCACGAAGAACAAAAACTACCAACCTGGTGACTGGAAAAGGCCGAAACACGTATCCATAAGGCATGGCAACCGGCATTTTCCAGATCATTTGGCAACTTGTATGCACAAAAGCATCAATCATCGCCCATGAAAAAAAAAAGGAGGATTTGATTCTTTTCCCACGCAAGATATGTATTGGAGTTTATCTGACACTAGTTCATGTTTGTGCTGGAAATTTGAATGTAACAGGCATGGTATAAGGCAGCTAAGAACTGGATGGGCTGATGGACCGGCTTACGTTACCCAGTGCCCCATCAGAGGAGGCAAGTCCTACACCTACAAGTTCACTGTCACTGACCAGAGAGGGACACTGCTATGGCATGCTCATTATGCTTGGCAAAGGGCATCTGTTTATGGTGCTTTGATCATCTACCCTCGCATTCCATATCCTTTCTCACGCCCAATTTCAGCTGAAATCCCCATCGTTTTTGGTAATAATTTCACTCTTTTCACGCTTTGATCATCGTGTTGCTCGTTAATTCTCGACATGTTCTTGTTAAGACAATCTTCTCGTCTAAAAGCTTAAGCTGATAGATGAGATCTTGTAATATGATTTATATTATTCTCTAACACACACCCTTAAGTGAAAGCTTTTTGAGCTTGAAACTTGCACAGATTCACAATACCTCGTGACTGCTGAGTAAACAAAGTTTTAATACTATTTTCTAAAAACTTAATCTCGCCTAGAAGCTCAAGCTGTTAGTGAAACCTGAAACATGATTTATATCATTCTCTAACAGTTTTATGTGTACCAAAATGCAGGAGAATGGTGGAATGGGGATCCAGATGAAGTTGAAAAAAGAATGATGCTGACAGGAGCAGGGCCAGACAGTTCCGATGCTTACACCATGAATGGATTGCCAGGGCTTCTCTATCCTTGCTCTAACCAAGGTAATTGTGAGAACTCTGTCTCTCTTTACGTTTCTCAGCACGACAGAAAACGAATATGAAATTAAACATTGTTAAATTTTGCTAAATTCTTTTTTCAGATACTTTTATTCAGACAGTGGAATATGGCAAGACCTACATGCTTAGGATCATCAATGCAGCTCTAGCAGACGAGCTCTTCTTTGCGGTGGCGAAACATACATTGACGGTGGTGGAGGTTGACGCCGTCTACACTAAACCCTTCACCACCACTTCCATTATGATTGCTCCTGGACAAACCACCACTGTTTTAATGACAGCAAACCAGGTTCCAGACTTCACGGGCATGTTTGTCATGGCAGCTAGGCCTTATCTTACTTCTGTTTTCCCCTTCAACAACTCCACCACAATCGGCTTCTTCAGGTACAAAAATGCAAGGACCCGGACAGGAAAACCACCAGTTGATCTGAGCAGCCTTAAACTTCACAACCTTCCAGCAATGGAAGACAATGTGTTTGCAACAAAATTCTCGGACAAGATTAAGAGTCTGGCATCTCCTCAGTACCCTTGTAATGTGCCTCAAACAATTGACAAGCGAGTGATAACAACTATAAGTCTTAACCTTCAAGACTGCCCAGAAAACAAAACCTGCTCGGGCTACAAGGGCAAGAGTTTCTTCGCTTCAATGAACAACCAATCATTCGTTCGCCCTTCCATCTCAATATTAGAAAGCTATTACAAGAACCTCACCACCAGAAGTTTCTCCTCTGATTTCCCAGAAAAACCACCGAAATAGTTTTGATTATACTGGTGGGGATCCATTGACTCAGAACATGAACACGGAATTCGGCACCAAACTCATAGTAGTGCCTTATGGCACAAACGTGGAAATTGTGCTGCAAGACACTAGTTTTCTTAATCTGGAGAACCATCCGATTCACGTCCATGGCCACAACTTCTTCATTGTTGGGAGTGGATTAGGAAACTTCAATGAAGCCAAGGATCCGAAAAGATACAATCTTGTCGATCCTCCAGAAAGGAATACAGTGGCGGTTCCAGGTGGGGGATGGGCTGCAATTAGGATCAAGGCAGATAATCCAGGAGTTTGGTTCATACATTGCCACCTCGAGCAGCATACTTCATGGGGTTTAGCCACTGGCTTTATTGTCCAGAATGGTCAGGGACCATCTCAAAGCATGCTTCCTCCCCCTCAAGATCTTCCTCCCTGCTAATAAATCATCTACTAGTCAATGCCTCGCTGCATTTAATGAACTTAATCACTTTTACATTTCGTTTTTCTTGAGTTCTTACGAAAGCATCAAATAGTTTATATGTTATATATGTTAGTGATGCTTGTGAATAGGCAAGTGGAGAGGTATAATGAAGTTTTGTGTGCTGCTATTGTAGCACAGCTTGGTGCAAATTTGTGGTAAGCATCTAATCTTCGGTTTTTTCAGCTGGCACACTTGTGGCAGATTGTTTTGCGTTGCATTTCTGGAGGCTGAAATCAGTGTAGTTGATCTCGTATTGTTTCGGCTGTAAATGGCCGAAATGTTTTGTACCAATTAAAAAAACAAGATAAAATATCGCAGTTTTTACCTCGCTTAAAATTTGGTCCCGTTCCAGCAATTTTGCCCAAATTTCAGCCGAGGTGTTCCGGTTTCGTTCCGTTTGTTCTGTTTCGACCAAATAGTATTTTTTTAAATAATGAATAATCTTACAATATCAATCATATCTCTTAATTCGACCGTTAGATTGAGATGAAATTTTACAAGGAGTCTCTTGATATATTTATACATATTATGTTAAATTTCATAGCAATTAGAGAATATAATGACCTTGTGAGATTGATGATAGTATTCTTGTAATATTATACATGTTCATAATTTTGTTCAGAAAAATTATTTTATTTAGTCTTTTTTAGATTAAATTGCACAATTCTAAATAATTTAATTTTTCGATTTAAACTGAAATTTGTTTTTTGAATCAATATATTTAATTATATATATACACATAAATATTATAACCTCAAAATAAAACACCTAAAAACAGCTTTAAAATCAAATCATTTTATTTCAAATGAAAAAAACCGAAGAATCACCCGAACCAAAATTGACAAATCTTGGCCGGGACCAAACCAGGCCTATGCGGTATTAGTCTCATCCCCAATGAGCCACCCCAATATGAGCATCATTTTTTAGGGGCCAATAAATAGCAGCCTGCTAGTTGACGAGGAGGACCCAAAAACAGGGTCTGGAGAGGCCGAATGTCTCTCTCATAATCAATCATGGGCTTGGAAGCTTTTCGCGTGCAGACTTTCACTAATCTTTAATAAAATGAGTTAACCAGGAACATTAATTTGATAATGATAAATTGCCAGCAATTTCTATGTTTATAGAATCTAAATCCCAGGATCTTGATAATTGATATCCCTTTAGCAGATGATCAATAGCTCCATGATTAGTCTCCCTAATCTTGCTATGATGAGTCGAGGTATTTATACTTTCTGATTACTGGAGATTGAACGGTTGAGATTCATGGAAATGAGTTCAGGTGATTCTGATTATCTTGATAGCATCTTGTAGGATCACCAAAATGTTTGAAAGATCTGTGGTAGCCAAGCTCTAAAAGTGTTATGATCAGGCTTGATAATTCCGTTTCGTTCCGACCGGAATGGCTGGAACATTCCGTGCCATTAAAAAAACCGAGATGAAATGACATTGTTTTCATCTCGGTTTTAATTCCGGTTCATTCCGAAAATTCTGGCCGGAACGTCTCAGTACTGTTCTGGCTCAAAATCATAATATTTTTTTTATTTTAGAATATTTTACTATCATAATATTTTGGAATTTTAGAGATGTTTCTAATTTTAAGATTATGTTTGTTTGACTTTATGTTTGTGTTGTATAATTATAGTGAATTTATCTTGAATTTAAATTATACTTGTTAAATTAATATTTTAATTTTATATATATATATATATATATATATATATATATATAATTAATTATATTTTAACAATATAATCTCAAAATCACACCCTGAAATACTCTGAAACTAGAAGAGCAATTGCGTGGAAGAGATAAAAGAAATTTAAAAGTTTCTTCAAGGTGTTTGGTGTCAGTAAGTGTCCTTGAAATATAATATATCTGGCGATCCATATAACAAAAAAGAAAATAAATATATTTTTCTTTGATTTTTGGGATAAAATTTCTACTGTTGACCTTTTTATATTTTTCTATTTATTGGAACAGGTACCGTAGCTTTTTCTGAAACATATTTTTTGTTATTTTAATGTCAGCAGATTCAGGCAAGAACTTTACATCAATGCTTTGATGTAACCTCTCGTTTGGGGGGGGCCAATTCTCTTTCAAGATTTATTTTTATTTATGATTATATTTTAAAAATATTTTTTTATATAAAATTTTAAAAAAGAATTATCTTTATTTTTTTGTTTTAAATTAATTTTTTAATGGTTTAGATTATTTTGATATATTCCTATCAAAAACTAATTTTAAAAAATAAAATAATATATTATTTTGATATACTTGACAAAAAAAGTTACTTCAACTCATTTTAAACGGGGTGTTTGACACTGAGTTTCAAAAGTATTTTTGAAAAAAAATAAAATTTTTATTTTATTTTTTTTTACTTTAAATTAAATTTTTTTTAGTGTTTTTAGATTATTTTTATGTGTGGATATCAAAAATATTTTTTAAAAAAAATAAAAATATCATTTTGATATATTTCTGAATGAAAAACAATTTCAGAAGCAATTTCAACCACGCTCTCAAACAGATACTAAAACTGACATGAAATATGTGTTAGAGTTAAAATATATATTTAATTTATATGTAAATTCCTTATCTTACTTAACAATCAGTAAAATGGCTCGAATCATAGTCTAAAACTAGATTCATCTTCTCTTTATATTAATTTCTTGGCTCCAACAAATCAAATATGAATGTAGTCATTCTTGTCTTGTGAACGGGTCTGAATTGTGTTGTACTGTGTGCAGGGCAAATTAATAGGAATGATCTAACTCATTCTTGAAGAGTAAATAGTATCACATGAATATCCATATCTGTCACTCTATTAAGAATTTGAAATTAATGAGTTTATTTTTCTTATAGTTTCAGGTTCAGGTTAGAGCTTTGTTATTATTAATATGATGATTACTACAAACTTATATAATTGTTAATTTTAGGACTTGTAAAATTAGTTGAAGTATGCACAAACTGACTCGACACTCTCATTAATTAAAAAAATAGTATCACGTGAAATCAAGGTTGTTAATATCGTTCTGGTTGCCGTCCGGTTTTTCTATTGGTACAGAATATTTCGGTTTTGAAGCATTTCGGCGTGCCGTTTCGGGGTTGTACTGTTCATATATATATATATATATATATATATATATATGAAAAAAATTAAAATATTAATTTAACAAGCATAATTAAATTTCAAGATAAATTAACTTTAAATTATACAATATAAACACAAAATCAAACAAATATAATCTCAAAATTAGAAACGCAATCACAAGTTAATCAAAATAAGGAGGATTTTAAGGCCGGAACGACACACCTGGAACGGTACTGAGACGTTCTGGCCGGAATTTGACCGGTATTCCCGGAACAGACCGGAATTAAAACCGAGACGAAAATAACACTGTTTTGTCTTAGTTTTTTTAATGATATAAAATGTTCCGGCCAGAATGAAATGGTATTGACAACCTTGAATGCTGCAGCTTCTCCATGCAGAGGTACTTTTTTTTAATTAGAAATATTTAAAGTCATAAGAAACAAAAAATATAAAAAAACATTTCGAGGTACAAAATAGTTTGAAGGCGAAAGTAAACAAACATTCAGTTAGATTATTCAAGCGTTGAATTGTTGACATTTATTAATAAGCAATAAATCCATACCTAATAATAAGGCTCGTATAGCTGAAGAGCTCAACTAATAAAATTGAATGCTGTTTCTATCAGCGTGGAATTTGAAGGCTCCCTGCTGTGTTGGAAATTGAAGGCTTGGTTGGCGCTGGAAATGTTTGACCTCGTAATATTGTTTTTTCCCTTAAATGTGTGTTTGAGATTGTCGTAAATTCTATTTTTAAAAGTCAGATTTCGTTATCAAAATAATATTTATTTATTTAGAATTGTTTTTAATATTAACAAATTAAAATAACTTGATAAAATCAAAATCAGAATTTAATTTTTTTAAGATATTCTTTCTTGAAACCCAAAAATTCTAAAATTATTTTAGAACATGTTTGGGAGTGACTGTGTGACTGTTTTTTAAAATGTTTTTCTCTTGTAAATGCATTGAAATACTATTATTAAAATTTTATTTTATGAGCATGGCCTATAGTAATTTTATTTTGAGGAGGAGGTGGAGGTGGAGAAGGAAAGGATGAACCGTACGGACTTGAATTAAATTTGGGGTTCAACTTGCTGTTCATGACAGATGGGAAGTGAAAGGGTGCTTGCCAGAGCAGCATAAACTCAATTCATTTTAAAAATAATTTTGAAAAAAAATTAAAAATTAAAATTTTTATTTTTTATTTTAAATTAATTTTTGTTGGTGTTTTTTTTATTATATTTTGATATGTAATCAAAGTTATTTCTAAAAAATAAAAAAAAATATCATTTTAATACACTTATAAAAGAGAAGTAATTTCAGAAACAATTTCAAATGTGCTCCAAAGCATATAACATGAACAGGATTAGGTGTAAATATTATAAGAAAATATAAAATAATTTTAATTGCCTCACAGGGTTATAAATAATAATAATTTTTTTATAATTATATATATAAAAACATGAACAGGATAATTAAAAATAAAAGGAGATTTTTATTTTATAGATGCAACTTCACTACTTTATTTTGACAAGAATATAAAGATGCTCAAGTATCATTTTCGATTCTAGTGATCAAAATTATATTGAAACAATTAATCTTGAGATAAAAATAAATAAATTCTGAAGTAAGTATTTCCTTAAATCTACATAAACAATAATGAAAAGATAAAGGTTTTATTCTAAAGAGGATGAACCGGAACTCCAAAGGGAGAAATGAGTTTTAAAATCAACCACTGCAAATAAAGAGTGGAAAATAAAATAAAAAAAAAAAAAAAGCAAGAATTTCTCCTCATGATCAAAGCAAAGGAAAAGATACAATTGGGGGCAGCTGGCAATTCTTTTTGTCAATTCCTGGAAAGTAGAAAAATAGATAATAGTGCCAGCCATACATCATGGCCAACTTGTTATATTTTATTAATGATATGTAAACCAACATTTATTTTAAAAAAAAACAGGAAACATTATCTACTGGGTTCAATAAAATAGCTAATTTAATGACATGATTATAAAAAAAACATAAATAAAGAGAAAAATACTAATAATTAGCAATAAAAAATAAGATATTAAAATCATACTTTAAAAAAACACAATTTTAATATATTTTTAAATAAGATCATAATAAAAATTATAACTATACTCTCAAACAGACACTAAGACTAGTTCGACATTAATTTAAAAAAATAAAATAAATTTATATTTATTTTTACTTTAAGTTTTTTTTGTATTTTTACATTATTTTTATATATTGATATCAAAAATATTTTTTTTAAAAAAAAATATTTTAATATATTAATAAAAAAAATATTTTTAAAAATAATCACTTGTAATTTTGTATTTCGAACCTAAAATCTTGACACGTAAATCTTCCTTAGAAGAACTTTAAGCACAGTCTCCCATATCCATGCCTTTGGAGAGCGTGTGATCTCATTCTGGTACACAAAGCCATTCGATCAGGCTTAAAGATACAAGAAATTCCCTATATTCCTCTCTTTTTTTTTTATCCTGATAAACTTTTTATCTAGCATGAATTTATTAAATCGTTATTTTTATTTAATTCAATTAACTTAAAAAACTCAAATATAATCCGAACGACCAACAAAAAATCATGATTTGACTTTAAAAACTATTCAAGATGATTTTTTTTTTAATATAGTAACAACCACGTAGCTTAACCTTTAAAATTCACTGTGTTTAGAAATCTTATTTTTTTTAACTTTTTTTATTTAATTATACGATAATAAAATTAATTTCTAGTAAAATCGAGCATAGATCAAATATTGGAATGTTTATTTAAGACTGCAATAATATGATATAAAACAAATAAATTTTTTTCTTACAACAATAAATTTAAAATCAATCAAATATCAAAAAAAATAAATAAAAAAAATAAATATAAAAGAAAAAAACTCTAATTGGATTAATTTGAATAACATTACAACTGTAGGATGAAATTGATTGCAACAAACACCGAAAGAGAAATCAACAACTTTAGCTAGCTAATTATTATCATAATATATATATATATAATTAAACTCAGGGAAATTATATATATTTTTCATTTGTTTCTATACTAGAATGAGTTAGGAAGATTCGCATTATATAAAATATGAAAAAACAGAGTGACCAGACAACTTGTTTTTTCTTTTGGCTTTTGAGCTAGGCTTTAGTGCTCTAAGTTGATACTAGAATAATTAAAAACAGTAAATGAATATTTGAAAATGGTTTTTTCTTGGAAATGAATAACATTCTTTTTTATTTTTCAGTTTTCAAAATTTATTTTTACCATCAGTATATTAGAAAAAGATATAAACACATCAAAAAATAAATTTAAAACAATTTTTCTAATAACAATTAAATAGTCCCATTTAAAATAAACTTATGGTGGATCATAGCTGGCCCATTCTATAATTTGAGTCTTAATCTCTTCAAGTATAAGTATAATCTTAGAGGCCTACATAATACATAAGACAACAAAACAAGATTGCAACCTCAAGATTATCAAAATTTAGCAGCAAGCTCGATAGATACTTTTTTTTTAATGGGAGGATATTTTACACTTTGGAAAGTATATTTTATAGGCTTAGATGAGCGAATAAAATTTTGTTTGTCTCAGATTTTTATAAAAAATATACATCGTAACTCAATCTTCAAACTTACTGTAAATAACAAATTATTTGTCTATCACAACAACACTATTTTTGGAGCTGATTGGATACATTATGGTATAAGAAACATAAAAAAGCACACAAAAACTAGTCTTGCTTATATAGTACATTTTTTTTTATAAAAAAAGGTGTAGTTTTTTTTATTTTATATTATAATTGATTTGATATATTTATATAAAATAAAATTTAAGAATATATTTCAATCCAAAAATACTTTAACTAGGAGTTATTATAGAAGGGTCATTCTACATGAGTATAATAATATCCTCCTAGCTAGCAAACTGCCAAAAATAAATAAATAAATAAATAAATAAACCCCCACTCTCTCAGGTTTCCTCGGCCCCACCATTCTTTTTTCTTGCCTTTTTCTCTAACCCCAAGAACTGCCTTTACTCTTTATTCATCACACACTCTTCCTTCTCTCTTCACCACCCTCTTTGAAAAAAGGAGTCTCAAACCTGCGACCACCTTCTTCTCCACGCCATTCTCTCTTTCTAACACCAATGTCCCTGAACAGCATAACTTTCCTCTTGTTACTCACTTTCTTTCCTCTTCTCCTTCCGGGTTTACCCCACCCGGACCCGGAGACAATTCAGCCATTTAAACCGAACCCATCACCACCGGCAACGATCCCCGCATTCCCTGAACAGTCCAGCCTTGCTGGCTGCCCATTAGACCTTCCCAACGAACTCTTTCATGGCATTAAATCAGCCTGTGGAAGTGGCTCCTCTGCAAATGAGCACCTCCATAGGACTCGCTGCTGTCCTGTTCTTGCAGCCTGGCTTTACTCTGCTTACTCTGCCACTGCGCTTAGCAGAGCTAGCAAAGCAATCCCGGCTACAGCTACAGGTCGCTCACCATCTTATGACATGCCATTGCTCCCTGATGATTCTGAGACGTGTGTTGACGGGCTCTCAAAAGGGTTGAAAGAGAAAGGCATAGAATTGGTTAAGCCCAATGAGACTTGTGATGTGGTGTATTGTTATTGTGGTATTAGATTGCACCCTTTGAGCTGTCCTGAAGCTTTTTCTCTGAACCAAAAGGGAGAGCTTGTTGGCGACAAGAGAGTTGAGAGATTAGAAAGAAATTGCTTGAGTAATAGCAAAAATGTAAATGGATTTCCTGGTCTAGGTGGCTGCTCCAAGTGCTTGCACAGTCTTTATTTGGTAAGTAAAAAATAAAAATCGTTCCTTAGTTAATTCTTATCATTATTATGCTCTGCTTGTTCTTGAATTACTTGGGTTTGTCCTGATTTGATGCTTAATGGTTGTTGTCAAAGAGTGAAGATCAAGAAGTTGATAGGGTTTGTTTGTAAATTGGGAAAGTTGTGTGTTCATCTTATGTTCACTTTGATCTACATTAATGGGCTGATACTTTAGACTCCAATGCAAGAATTATATGATAACGCCCCCAAAAATGAGAAATCTAAGAGGAGAATATGAAAAAAAAACAAACATGGCGAGTCACTGGAGGGTTTAGAAAGTTTCTATCGGTGGAAATTTGAGATATCTGTGACAAAGGAGTCGTCTTTTTCACTGGATGAAGTGCTGTTGAGTGTTGCGAGCAAAGAACTGGTGTTGTTTGATATTTAAAAATTTGTTTTTTCTCCATGTTTGCTCAACATGGTAATCTGCAAATTAGATAGAAGACATTCAAATATCAGTGATTTTTCTCCACAATTACTCATGGAAGTTGTTCCCTACCCCCCTCCCTCTTTTTTTTTATGTGGGTTGGATTCTCTTACATCGTTTGGAAGGTTGCTGCTGACAGAAGACAAGAGTGTAGCATACAGTAGATTTTGATTAGAAGTAGCACCAAATAATTGGTGGTTTAAACTTGAAGCACCAAAACAGTTTCTCCCCCAATCATTAGTAGTTTTCTTATCTGCCTTTTCTGATCGATGATTATTTGGTGCAGCTTAACAGCAACAAGACTTCAAACTCAAGCAAATCAGAGGACAGGTCCGCAAGAATGCACAACAAGGATTGCCAGCTGATGGGACTCACATGGCTACTCGCCAAGAATCGCCCTGCTTACATTCACACAGTCACTGCAGTCTTACGAGCTATGATGATGAGCACGGACGGTTCTGATCCAAGGTCGTGCACCCTTAACAGTGATGGGATGCCTCTAGCCGTCGATTCTTCCGAAATCTCCAACAATTCTTTGTCGATCTCCCATCAGGCTCCCATCTACGTTGCCATTGCTGTAATTTGTTTGTTGACTTTTCTACTCCCTCTACCATCCACCAGACTTTAGACAAGATTGCGTAGCTTCTTCCACCATGTGAATCTGTAGCTGCTGTGAGATAGCTTGATATGTTGATCTCTGCTGTTTTTGTGTTCAATCAATCTTCCCACTTTCTTGGTTTTCAAGAAAATCAATATTAAATCAACATTATTCTTTGAGTTTATTTCATGTCAAACCAAAGTCTTGTTAAAGCGTCAATGTTTTGGACTGATTTGGATGATTTGACTTGTTTTTGTGGCATGTTTTAAATTCCATTTTCTTTGTTAATACATTTCTTCATTGTTTCAGCGAAATCATGTGTTTTAATTGCAAGCATTGTTTTTAAATGAAACCTACCATGATATGAAAAGAAAGTTTAATACAAAATATTAAAATAATATCTTAATATTTTATATGTGATTTCATAAAAATATAGATTAATTTGATAAAATCATGTAAGAAAATCTATATAAATAAATAATTTGATAAAAATCTTGCTGAGTTGAATGAAATTTTGCAAGTCATTAACTCGCACAGTTTAATTAAAAACTCCTTTTGAGTTGGTTTTTGGGGTATGTTTGAAAGTATAGTTGAGATGAAGTTATTTTTCATTAAAAAAAAATTAGAATGATTTTTTTTTAAATATTTTTGATATAATCATATTAAAATAATTTAAAAACATAAAACAAAAATTTATAATAAAAAAATCCAAACTTTTTTTTTAAAAAACTTTTGAAATATAGTGTGTAATAGTGACTTAATTCTTACGAGCCAGTCGCTAGGCCGGACAAGATTTACAACTAAGATTTTAGCATAGTTTGTGAAGAGGGTCTCATCCGGGGCTCCACCATGTCCATCTGACGTGGACTCATGCGACAATCTTCACGAGAAATTTATGGGGTGTCAGACATCTCACAGCAACGAGCCTCTTATCTTCTTTGGTTCATCCATGCAGAGGATCGATGACGGGGAGTGACTGCCACCTGGATATAAAAAAAAATAAAATTGGAAGGGATTTATTTTGATAGATTTTGTATTTTTTCAGCATTATTTTTCTCTAAATCCAAATGACAAAACATCATTTTCTTCTTCTTTTTTTATTTAAAAAAAACTATATATGGAGGAGGGCTAGAGAGAAATCCAAAAGCCAGTCTGGGCGTTGGTGTTTGATATGGTGGCTGCTTCTTGGTGTGGGGTGTTTGATATTTAAAATGTCTATAGACTATATTTATTATACGCAACTATTTATTTTATTAATAACTCAAAAAATAAGATTACTTTATTTTATTTTTTATTTCAAAGGTTTTTATAAAATAAATCAGACCTTGATCACTCCTGCAATCTTTCGAGGAAGACGTAATAATAATTAGGTTTTTTAAGAGTTTCCTTTCATGTTTCGTGCATTGGTGCGTAAAAATTTCTCATCAAAATATATAGAAACCACTCATCTCACTATTAAAAAAAAGACATCAGCAACTTGTTAATTCATTGTTAATATAAAAAGAATCTGTCATTAAAAAAATTAGCAACAAAATTTGTATTGGAAACAATCCAATAGAAATTCATTACAGATAAATTAACAACAAAAATTTGTTATGATTTATTGTAAATAAACTAACTATAAAAATCTGATATCAAATAATTTTTTTAATAAAATCTTCATTCGCCATGGCTTCACCGACCGCAACTCAACACCATAGCCTCCTGTCATGCAACCTTCACTCGTTCCTCACCATCAATAATCGTAAAATGTTCCTCGCTTACCAATTGTAGCCATTTTAGTAAGCTCAACCTCCACGTCAGTAAACCACCTCTCCTGAGTCAGCAACAAGATTATTCCATTGCTAAAAACCTTGTTTTTTCAATCAGCAACAGATTATTTATTGCTGATTTAAAACAACAATATCTACAACGAATTTTTCATTACTAAACACAATCCATTACTAATCAGCAATGATATTATTTCGTTGCTAACATCCATTGGTAACAACATTGTTTTTTAATAGTGTCTGTTTTGTTTTTGCCTCCCCACCGCTCTCTCCGATTCCAACACCTAGCTGTAACTGCAAGTCAATGTTTATCTATCACAAACGTAAGGGTTGTTGAGTTTGTTAGGTTGTTAGTATTAGTAAGCATCATCATTTAGCATTCATTTACAATTAGTTATTACACAACTTAGTATAACAGAGTGTATATAAAAGGACTAAATATGAACAATGATAGTTGTGGGGAGTGAATTGAATTCATAATAAAAATTTGAGCCCTGACATATGGTATTAGAGCCCAAGAAAAGGTACTGATTAAGAAAGAAAGAGAGAGAAACACATCGAAGAGTGAGAAGTTGAGAGAGAGAGAAACACGCAGAGATTGAAGAAGAAATCTATGATTGAAGAAGCAATCAACGATTTCTGAGGTCAATATAGAGTGATTGAAGAAGAGATCAAAGATCTACGATCTGCTACAACTACAGATTGTGGCTTTGTAGAGGGAAAAGAGAAAGAGAGAAACATAAAGAGAGAGTGAACAATAAAGAGAGGGAAAGCACAAAGAGATTGAAGAAGAGATCAAATCCTTCAAGATATATGATCTATGACCATATCAAGTCGTGGAACGATTGAGAAAGAGAGAGAGTGAACAGTAAATAAAGGGAGAGAAAGGGAGAGAGTGAACAATGGAAAGAGAGGGAAACATAGAGAAAGAGAAGTAAATAAACATAGAAATCAAGATGTCCACCCCACCTACCTCAGAACAATTCGTGCAACTGTTATTCCAAGATTTGATGGGTACTATGACCACTAGTCCATGATGATGAAAATTTTCCTAAGAAGCAAGGAAATGTTGATCTTGGTGGAATAAGGAGTCTCAACAGTAGAAGAAATGTTGGTGGATCTTGCTACATTTCTTTGTAGCAAGGGGACCAACAACAAGCGAGGGACAAAGAAAGATTGAAGAAGAAGTCAAACTCAAGGATTTGAAAGTCAATAACTTCTTATTTCAAGCCACTAACCGAGAAATCATGGAGACAATCCTTGATAAAGGAACAATAAAGGCAATTTGGGACTCAATGAGGTAGAAATATCATGGTTCAACCAAAGTAAGAAGAGCACAATTATAAGACTGAGAAGTGAGTTATCAAGTATAAAAGAGGGAGAAAAGGTATACAAATACATCTCTTGAACTCTGATAGTGGTGAATAAAATGAGGGTGCATGGAGAACAAATGAAACAAAGTGTGGTGGTCGGTAAGATCCTAAGATCCATGACCTCAAAATTCAATTACATAGTATGCTCAATAGAGGAATCAAATGATCTAGATACTATGAGCATTGATGAACTTCACTACAACCTCCTAGTTCATGAGTAGGGAATGCAAGAATACAAAGAAGAAGACTAAGCACTTAAGATTGTCTATGATGAGAGAACAACAAGGGTAAGGGGAAGGAGTACATTCAACACAACCAGAGGAATCAGAGGCAGAGGAAGAGGAAGAGGAAGAGGAAGAGGAAGGGAAAGACGATGGTTCAACAAGGAACTAATTGAATGTTCAACAAGGAGCACATTATGCAGAGTTAGACGAAGAGGAAGAAATGATCCTCATGTCCCATGTGTAACTACATTATGTAAGAGGGATGAGGTATGATTCCTGGACTCTAGCTATAGTAATCATATAACTGGGAACAAACTATAATTTATAAGCTTGGATAAAGATTTTAGACAATCTGTTATATTAAGGAATAATTCTAGGATGAGAGTGATAGGCAAAATGAGTGTTAGGATGGAAGTAGAGGGGTTAACACAAGTCATTACACATGTGTATTACATTCCAGAATTGAAAAACAACCTGCTTAGTATTGGTCAATTACAAGAGAGGAGATTGACAACACTCATTAAGAATGACATGTGCAAATTATTCCATCCTACTAGATGACTGATTATGAGAAGTGAAATGTCTACAAATAGAATGTTTGTAGTGTTAGCTACTTTGAAACATAGAGAGCATGCTTGTTTTAAAACTGTTACTGAAGATGAAACTCAGTTGTGGTACTGCCTGTAGGGCCACCTGAGTTACAAGGGATTAAAAATCCTATACTACAAGAAAATGGTAAAGGGGATGCCTCTTCTGAAAGCTCTAACTAAACTGTGTGAAAGGTGTTTGATGAGAAAACAACACATGCATCCATTTCCCAAACAAAGTCAGTTGAGAGCCACTCAAAGGCTATAACTAATCCATGCTGACATTTGTGGGTCAGTAACTCCAGTATCCAACAATAGAAAGAGGTATCTGATCATTTTTATTGATGATCACACAAGGAAGACATGGGTGCATTTCCTGTCAGAGAAGTCAAAAGCTCTAATTACCTTCAAGAATTTTTAAGACTTTGGTAGAAAAAGAGATTGGTGAAGGTATCTATTGCCTTAAGAGCAAATAAAGGAGGAGAGTTTACTTCTGAAGGGTTTGATGAATTGTACAAATCTAATGGAATAAACAGATAACTCACAACTACCTATACACCTGATCAAAACAGAGTTTGAGAGCGAACAAAGAAAGCCATTATGAATATGGCAAGGAGTATGTTGATTGAAAGGAAGGTCTCAAAAGATTTTTGGCCTGAGGCAGTCAACTAGATTGTGCACTTGCAAAATCGAAGTCCAACCCTAGCAATGAAGGATAAAACTCCTGAAAAGGCTTAGAAGAATTAAACACCTTTAGTAGACCACTTCAAGGTGTTTGGGTGCATTCGGGTATGTGCACAATGCCGATCAGAAAAGGAAGAAACTAGATGATAAAATAATAATTTTTTTATATTTGGGGTTGAGTAAGGAATCAAATGCCTACATAATGTACAATATAGACACCAAAAATGTATTAGTAAGCAAAGATGTGGTGTTTGATGAAATGAAAGCCGTGAATGGGATAAAACTGAAACATAAACTAGAGATAATGTACTAGAATAGGAGGACAATGAGATAATAGGAATTGATGAAAGTGTTACATCTGCTGATGCGATTGATGAAACCTCTAAAGCAGATACTGAGGGCAATGAGGATCCTCAAAGAGATTCAAGTGAGAGGAATGATGCAAGTTCACACAGACTACAAGGAAGAATGAGCAAAGAACTAGGATGGATGAAGGATCATGTAACAGGGGAGGGGTTGTCTGAAGATGAGGTGGTACAAGACCTGACCATGTATATTGAAGCAGGTGAGCCAAGGACATATGAAGAAGCCGAAGAGAATTCCACATGGAATAAAGCAATGGCGTGTGAAATACAAGTAATAGAAAAAAAACAACACTTGGATCTTAACTGATCTACCAATTGGAGCAAGAGTTATAGGGGTAAAATGGATTTACAAAACAAAATTGAATGAAAGAGGAGAAATTGATGAGCACAAGGCCAAATTAGTTGCTTTGGGATATGCTTAGAAACATGACATTGACTATACAGAAGTGTTTGCACCAGTTGCAAGGTTGGATGTTATTCAAATGATTCTAGCATTGGCAACCCATAATGACTGTTATGTGTATCAATTGGATGTGAAAAAGTGCTTTCCTGCATAATGAATTGGAAGAGAATGTATGGTCCTGATTTCTGTGATATTAGTTTTGATTTATATCAAATTTGTCCTTCAATTGAAATTAATTATATATTTTGTTTTCATTTCGTTCTTTATTCTTTTAATTTTGGGTTTGTTTTTAAATCCCTTAATATTTTCGGTATAGAAGTTTGACTCTTTTCAATTTTGTCATTCGATTGAAATTGATCATATATTTTATTTTTATTTTGGCCCTTATACTTTTAATTTTTTATTTGATTTTCTCATTTATTTTTGTTTATATATTTTGGAAATAGTTTTAATTTTTCTCCATGTTTATATGTATATGCTCTTAATTATTGTTTTAATTTTTAAGAATTTGATTTTTTTATAATAATAATGATGGTGATAGCGTATTGCTAGTAATAATTAGAATATTGAAAATAACCTAATGGCAAGTTAATTTTATTAATTGGCTAAAAAATTAATTTTGTTCTTCTTTCCCTTCAAAATCATCATCTCATTCTCCTCTCTTTAGAGATCTATTATTTATTTTGGTTTCTCTAATATTTGCTTTGATGCTTTGTGTACACTTCTGGAAATTGCAAGGCAAGGCGTGTCTGTGGAATATGATCCTTTTCAACATTGTAGGCAGTGTATCTTTTATTTTGTGGTTTGATATTTTTCTCGTGTAGTTTATGGCCGACTGGAAAACCATTGATGTAGTAGCAATTTCCCATTGTGTGCGTGTCCCCATCATAATAAAAGCAATTAAAGGTTTTTTTAAGGGTCATTCGGTGGTTCTCTTTGAACCGACTTGAATCATAAGAGCCTCCATTCTCATGGCTGACACCAAAGGGCCTTGTCGTCAATGGGTTTCCGACACTAGAGGACCTCGTCGCCAGTGGGTTGTCATGTCTTGCACTACCTTTGATGTAGTGACTGGTCTGCATAGCATGAGTTTTGATCTGCCGATTTGCCATATCCATTTGCTGTTCATGTTGAATGATCAGGCTATGAACATGTCGTGTGTCGGGGATCGACGACATCATCAAGATTGACCCACACATTATTGAGTAAGATTCATTAAGACCGATTAGAAATTGCATAACTCTCTCATTTTCTTCTCTTGAGGCCTGTGTTTTGGCACCTTCGCATGTGCAAATGACGGGTTCATGGTATGAATCTAATTCGTACCATAGAGCCTTGGGTCTAGTATAGCATTTTGAGATTGAGAGGTTCCCTGTTGACGCTCTGTGATTTCAGCAGCTCCAGCTCGTTGTTTGTAGTAAGGAAGAAGAAGATCCCAAAAACTGCATTCCCAAAGTGGAGAAGGTGTTCGAGCTCATTATTTATCCATTCCTACAAGCCAAAGATTTTAGACAGGAACTTTGTAAGTATCCAGACAACCCCACTTGGTTTTTTGCTTCCGTTGAGTTGCATATATATTGGCCGGGTGGGAGGTCTGGGTGAAGAAAGGGAGGGAGCAGGTATGGGTTAAATTAAAAATAACCTAATGGCAAGTAAATTTTATTAATTGGCTAAAAATTAATTTTCTTTTCATTTCTATGGTTGAAACCTTATTACAACACCACCTGACTATTTTGCTTTTACGCTTGTACATGCATAGAAGAACAGGGTCAATAGAAGTGAATTTGCTTATGATTTCAAAGAATTTGCTTTTTCTCTCTCTTCAAATTCTGAAAGTTTTCTGACCTTGATTTTTATCTCTGAACAATTGGAATAGAAGTGCTATGACATAGCGATAATTTTCTTTGATACATGCTAAAAAAACATAGTATTTGTTCATATGCTTTGATTAGTATTTGATTCTTAACTTGGTCATAAGCCATCACTTATGATGCATATCGTATACATTTATTTATTTTCGAGATTTATTATTTGTTTAATATAAGTTGTGGATATTGTTTTTATCAAATGATATTCACGACAAAGTAAGGTAATACTCACCCCTATCACCATCACTTTTAAAAGGGGAGTTATTCTGACTCTACGCATTGAAAAACTGGAGAAATTCAAAATATAAAGGAACCATAATTGAATTACTTGGTGGCTAGTGAAAATATGAAACAAAAATATATTGCCGAAGAGTCCACCAACTGGTGTTGAGTTCATGTATATATACAGAGAAGACTTTGATCACTCCTATGTGGACTCTAATTACAAAAATACAGAATAGGAAAATCACCTACAAGTTAGGTGTTCACAATAGGAAATACAGTATGCAATGAGCTAGTCTATTTCTTTCACACTCCCCCTCAAGTTGGAGAGTGGATGTCTTGTACTCCCAACTTGCGAATCATAGGAACGAAGATTTCTTTGCCCAAAGGTTTGGTTAAGACATCCGCCAACTGGTGTGCTGATCCTACATGTCTTGTAATCACGGAACCATCTTGAATTTTGTCTCTGATGTAGTGGCAGTCCATCTCAATGTGTCTGGTTCGTTCATGAAAAACCGGGTTAGCTGCAATGTGTAATGTAGCCTTGTTATCACAGTAAAGTAGGGCTGAATCACAATGTGGAAGTCCCAAATCCTTCAATAAACACCGTAACCATGAAATCAATGAAGGGAAACCGTTTAGGGGCAACAGGCTCTGTCATCGCTCGGTATTCTGCTTCGGCCGATGATAGGGAAACCGTTTTCTGCCGTTTTGATCGCCATGAAATCAATGAAGGTCCAAGAAAGACACAATATCCAGTGGTTGATCTTCTAGTGAGTGGGCAGCCTGCCCAATCTGAGTCGCAATAAGCCCTCAATTTGAAATCATTGTCAGCCGAGAAGAATAAACCTTGCCGAGGTGTCCCTTTTAGGTAACGAACAACTCGAAGGGCTGCCTCCATATGAAGTTTTCAGGGTTGATGAATGAATCTGCTCAAGACATGTACTGCATACATTATATCTGACCTCGAAATAGTTAAATATATTAGTCGTCCAACTAGCCGTCTATATTGTCCGGGTTCTCTGAGTAATTCACCTTTCTCCGATAGTTTCAAACCTCGTTCCATAGGTGTATCACTTGGGGCTGCACCCAATAAACCTACATCTTTAATTATTTCCAAAGCATATTTACGCTGAGACATGAATATGCCTTTCCTGGAGGCAAACACTTCAATGCCAAGGAAATATTTCAAAGCCCCAAGGTCCTTAAGATGAAAATGACTATGCAGTAATTCTTTAAGTTCAGCAATTCTAGCAAGATTATTTTCCAGTAATTAGAATATCATCGACATATATTAGTAGGGCTGTAAAGGACTTGCCTTGTCTCTTGGTAAATAAGGAGTAATCTGCCCGAGACTGTTCATACCCAGCAGAGCAGATTGCTTGAGAGAATTTCGCAAACCATTGACGGGACGCTTGCTTCAATCCATACAGTGATTTATGAAGACGGCAGAGCATTGATTCCTACCCCTTGTCGCAGCAGCCCTGGCGGCGGAGACATGAAAATTTCTTATGATAAATCACCGTGTAGGAAGGCGTTGTTGACGTCTAGCTGATGAAGGGACCATCCATTAGCCGCAGTCAAGGCTAGTAAGCAACGTACTGTGATTATTTTTGCAGTTGGAGAAAACGTTTCCTGGTAATCGACACCTTCCAGTTGTTTGAAGCCTTTTGCGACCAACCTGGCTTTATATAGCTCCACTGACCCGTCTGATTTGTGCTTAATTTTGTATACCCAACGACATCCAATCGGCCTTTTAGCTGCTGGTAGTGTAGTTAGTGTCCACGTGCCATTGGCTTCAAGAGCTTGCCATTCGGACTTCATTGCATTACGCCATTCGACAAAGGCTGCAGCCTCCAAGTAAGAACGAGGTTCTGCTAGGGCACTAATCTAAGCAACAAATGACCGCGATGTGCAGGTTGATATCTGTGATAAGAGATGAAATTCGCCAATGGGTAACGGGTACCTTTTTGTGGATCTAGGCTGCAAGGAGGTCAATTGGTCGAGAGAAACAGTCAAACAAACGTAATCGGAAAGTTTGGCTGGTGGCCTAGTCTGGCGAGTGGAGCGACGAAGAGGAGCAGGGTGTGATGGGTTTGTGGTAGAGGAGACAGATGGTGATGGTGGTGGGTTGGATAGTGAGGTTGTTTCCTGTGATGGGTATTGATGATTGTGGAGTGATTGTTGCTCATGGTGATCTGCGGGTTCTGCCAAGGTGTTGAGGATTGGTGAAGATGGTTGGGTTGATGTCTGAAGTGTCGTCTGGTAATGTGGCGGGTGGGCTTGGATGAAGAGGCATGGGTAGGCCTGGTGGATTAGGTATGAGTGGGCCTGGTGGATTAGGCATGGGTGGGCCTGCATTGTGTGGGTCTGGAATGTGTGGGTCAAGAGGTGAGTCATGGAGCATAAGGGGAATTGGGCCGGTCTGGTATTGTGAAGGTGAAGTAGTATGGGCTGACTGGTCGGACGAGAATGGGAATATATTTTCATGAAATTTGACGTCATGACTAGTAAAGATTTTTTTGGTGGATAAATTAAATAATTTGTATGCCTTTTGACCGATGGGATATTATAAAATAATCTAAAAGAGCTAGGAAAATTACTGTAGCTTCTGAGTATTTCTACTGTGGACTGCAATAGTACCCGGTTCGGTTTGTTGTCCGGTTCGGTTTGCGGTCCGGTTCAGTTTGAGGACCGATTTATTATATTTATTTCTGGGTGTCTGTTGCTGCGTTTCCCCCCCCCCTCTTAGGTTTTTCTTCTGGTTTCTCTCTGTCTTTTCCTCAGGCGTCGTCATCGTTTTTTTTCCTCTGGCGCCGTCGCCGTCGCCATTTCTTCAGTGTCGCCTGAGATGGAGGTTCTGACAGATTTATTTTTTTTTTCTCTATTTTTTTCTTCTATTCTGACAGATTTTGTTTTGTTTTTTCTCTCTATCTTTTTCTTCTCAACGGCGCCGTCGGTTGCATCCACGCCGTTGCCTGAGAAGGAGATTGTGACTGAGAATGGGCTATTGCTGGGAACACAGATGGAGGTTCTGACATTTTTTTTCTCTATTTTTTTCTCTCTATTTTTTTCTTCTCAACGGCGCCGTCGGTTGCATCCACGCCGTTGCTTGAGAAGGAGATTGTGACTGAGAATGGGCTGTTGCTGGGAACATCTGAACATCTGAAAATGGTTGCATTTTCTCTTCTTTTTTTTTTCTCTTTTTTTTTCTTCTCAACGGCGTCGGAGGTGTTTCAGAAGGTAAGTTACAACTCTCTTTTTTTCCTCCCGGCTTATTTGAAGTGCACCAACGGACTGTTTTTTTTCCCCCGTGTTGCCTGGGGTGATGGTGGTTGAGGTGATGGTTGCTGAGGTGATGGTGCCTGAGATGATGTTGGTTTTTTTGCCCATGTTGTCTGTTGAGGATGATGGTGGATGAGGATGAGTTGACAAGTTCATGGTGTCCATTTTTAGGTTTGTTGTTGGTTTTAATTTTTATACCGTGATTGTGTGTGTAGTTTTGTTAGTGATTAGGAATGTGCATTAAATGCAGACATTACCTGCTGTGTGGTTGCCATTGATTTCGGCTTCCTGGCAGACATTGTTGGTAATAAAGAATTATTTTATATGTCCTTTGGTAATGTGCTATCACTGTAGCTTATGTTATTTGCGTGTGTATCTTACTTTGTGTTGCTTAGGCTGTCAATATAAGCCATACAGAGCATGAAAAAAATGCATTTTCTGTGAGCCAAAAGAGAGCTGTGCTAGAGGAGTGTTAAACTGGTTGGTTTTGTGCTGCTATTGTTCGTTTTCTCTTGAAAGGTAAGTTACAGTCAATGATGTTATTTTTTTCTATTTTTGCAGAGATAGATTGTTGTTTTTGTGTGTGTTCTTTGCTGTTTTTGTTTTAAAGGTATGTTGCTGCGGTGTTGTTTTTCTGGTTTGGTGTTGTTTAGTGTATACCTTTGTTTGTTGAGTTTATTTTTGAATCATGTTTAGGTTTATTTTTGTTTGCTGAGATAGATTGCTGTTTTTTTTTCTGTTCCTTGCTGTATATCTTTTCAAAATATGACTGATATCATTTTTCTATTGCAATTTTTGAATGTTATGTTGTTTTGTTCAATTATTTTTTTTTGTTGTGTTGATCTTCAGTTTGCTGAGCTTTTTACGGGCTGCGGGTTGTGGTTGCTGCTGTTTTTGGATCTCCTTGCTCCTGTTTTTGTGAGGTATGTGCGTTTCAATTGGAAAATTATTTATGTCCATCGTAGGTTTCAAAGCTGTATTTTTTTTTATGTTTCAATCATGCTGATTTTTATTTTTTTTGTATTGATTGGGTGGAATTTATTGATGATGGTCATTGTGTTTCTTTTATGGCTTGACTTAGCAGTGTTGTTGTTGCTACTCGGTGAATCGAGTTGTTGTTGCGTCATGTTGTGTTGAATAAATCTAGAAGCGAGTTAAGAAATAATTTAGTTTTGGCTGTTTTATGTAGTAATTTTTCTATAATTCAAACTTCAGATCCATTATTTTAGTATTTATGATGTTCGATAGACCAAGCATCGAAATTGATTTCATGTTTCTTAGATTGATTATTCCGTGCTGCGATTGGTTGGTGTTGTTAGAAATTTAGTGTTTTTTGATTTGTATGTATTATTTTTTGCTTGATTTATTTTATTTATGACATGTGTTTGTCATTCTTACTTTCCATATTTCATCCATGTTCATGCTCTTTTGTGTGTTGTTATCTATCGCTTTTTTTTTTGTGTTCCCTTTCTTTCTTATGGATGTTATTTTTCAATCCTATTTTCTTATTATTGACGTCCCAATTTTTTTTTACAGGAACATGGCTGTGCGAATTAGGGATATAAAAAAATACACCTTTTATCCCTTAATGCGGGCACGAGTTTGTCGTGTATGGATTTCAAGATTTGAAAAACAAGTTAGCAGTTTTAATTGTGTTTTCTTAGATAATCAGGTGCAATTTTCTTCTTATTTAGATTTTTCTTTCATGCATATTGAACCAAGATATATTATTTGTTTTGTTCTTAGTTTTGTTCTAACTCATTGTTTTCTTTATTTTGGTATCAAGTACTTTCACGATGCAAATTATTTCATCTAATTAGATTTTAATTGTTATTTAGCACTTATTTTTTGTTCATAACATAATCATTGTTGTTTAAAGGGTGGAAATCCAAGGATCATCAAAAGCAAGAGATGTTCCTCATTTTGCTGATGCAGTTATTGAGGGCCTTTACTATGAGATTAGAGGTTTTTACACCTATGAAAACAGATCAACAAATGTAGTTGTTGATAATGATGTTGTTGTTGAGCTTAAAACTTCAGTCAAATTTAAAACTGTTGATCCTCTCACTCCTGAAGTGCCAAGATATTACTTCAACTTCATTGACTTTGCCCACGTTCTCTCTCTAAGAAGAGGTTCAAGAGTTCTAACAGGTTTGATTAGTTTCTTTTACGTGATGTCTAAGTTATACACAGCTTTGCTATATTATTTATTACACACATCAATCTCGAATAAAGATGAACATATTCTATTATTCAGATGTTCTAGGAAGGCTTAAAGCTATTCAACCGCTTGAACAAGTACTGGTTCGTGGACAAACATTGGAAAATAAAAGAGAGTTTATCCTTGAAAATATAAGGTTTGCTAACAAACTTAACAAATTTTTTCTACTATATTGTTTTGTATAATGATGTTTTGTTGATGTTTATTAAAGGGGTGATGAAATGCGTATAACTCTATGGAGTGATCGCGCGAGGGATTTTGATGATTCAACTCTTAAAACGCTCAAATCACCAATTATGATGGCTTTTGCAGGATTTCGTGTAACAGAATATCGAGGTTTCAATATCTTGCACTGCCAAAAACTCCACATTTTTATATATGTTGTTGTTTCTTGGTATATTTTCTAATTTCGCTGTCCAATTTCAATACCAACTTCTTCAACCACCAGGTCAACCAAATCTAAACGGGACAGCTGCTTCTCTTTGGTATATAAATCCTGACATACCAGAAGTGCTGCGTTACCATCATCAGCAAGTTTCTTTCTTTGAATTTAAAATTGGTTTTTAATAATTTCAATGTTTTATTTATATTTATCGTAATCTGATTGCATATCAAATTCTATTTTAAAAGCTTCGAGAAATTGCATGTTGAAGTTTACCAACTTCCTTCATCCTCGAACGCTGTTTTGAAATTGGAAGACCAGATTATTGAAAATAGAAAAACAATCAAAGAAATCCTTTGCATGAATCCATATGAGCACAAGGTATTATTTATTTCTTCATATTGTTTTTTTATTCCTTCAAATTTATCACCATTACTTTTTATGTGAAAGCATACGCTAAACACTATTTCCCCTCTTATAATAGAATATCAGGTTCACATGTCGTGCATCAATTGCTGATTTCGATCTTTTTAATGGGTGGTGGTACCCAAGTTGTCCTCATTGCAATAAAAAACTAGGTGGCACTGCTAACAATCCAATTTGCATGGATCATGATGTAATAACATCTTTACCTGTGCCATGGTTAGCTTTCCTTTCAATATCAGATTTAATAATTTGATATCTATTGTTTATGCATAACCAATATTTTCTTAGTGTATTAACTTTCATGCATCATTTTTACAACTTATGTAGGTTTTGTCTTGATTGTGTTGTCACCGATGAAATAGATGTGACAAACTTTCTCATGGTTGGAAAAGTTGCAGAAAACTTTTTTGGATTATCAGCACATCATTATGTGTATGATAGAGGTTTCAATGACCCATCAAAGATTGCACCACCCATGGCATCAAAGCTAAACAAGATATATATTTTTCAATTGCGGTTTGGAACATTTTCGATCAACAACAAATCGATGTGATATACTCATAACAAATGTTTTCGATGATGTTCAAACTGAACCAAGTGATGTCCAGTTGTCTCAGATATCAAATGCTGATGAATTTGTTCATGTGTCTGCTGTGTCAAGCACATCCGACCCTTCAACACCTGCCAGTGCTGCTCAGAAAAACAGCTTCTCAGATTCACCATTAACAATTAGTCCGCTTAACACGCAACAGATGCAAGGTGTTACTTTGAATGCTGGAACTAAGAGGACACTTGACTTCAACGATGATGATTCGCAGCAAAGGTTTGTACATTATGCTCTAAACAAATGAATTATTGTACTTAATTTTTCTTTCTCTACACATTTAGCTTATCCTTTTAATAAAATATACTTTCACAGTAATGCGCAATCAAGCAACTCATCAGAAAACAATGTCCAAGCACAAGCACATCAATCAGCGGACAATCCATCAAAGAAACAGAAAGCAAAGGTTTTCACCTAAAAAAAGGTATGTTTGTTTTCAATTTTTATCACTTTGTGATGCTTAATTAAAACCTATATTGACCGCCCATAAAAGTGCTTATTTAGCTGTCATTAGTTGACAAAGGTACAGTTTCAGTTTCCAAGCGATAACCTACAATTCTTATTTATCTTGCATATAACAACAAATAATTTTGGCAATTAATTATAAACCTACCAATATAATCATATTGGTTTTCCGAAAAATCTCAACCCATAAGTAATTGTCTTTTCTTTTGTTGCAGAAAATAATAGACTCCAGGCGACGTTAAAGTTAATGAAGCTGCTGGAAAATTTGCAATAGTTTCCTCATTTTTGTGCTCAAAACTTTTTGCATCAGTTATCAATTTCCATATCTTCAATTATGAGGTTTTTGTGTTGATATTGTTATGCTTTAATATGTTAGTATGATCCAGCAGTCATGTATTTTGTCCTCTATTTCTATGAAACCATGTATATAAAACCAAAGCGTTAGGGGAATGATATATTTTCCCCCAACTTTATGCTAAAAATGTTTGGAAGCAATTGTCCAAGATGTGATATTTTATTTTTTAAATAGCAAAATATATTAACTATGTTTTTTTTTGGTGCCCGCAACGAAGTGCGGGCAATCCAGCTAGTCCAATAAAAATTGACCTTATGGAACGATGGTCAAATTTATGATATGTGTGAACATTTGTAGCATAGGGCTAGGCAACCAAAAACACGAAGATGAGAAAAAGAAGGTGCTTTAGAGTAAAGTAACTCAAAAGGTGTTTTGAAAGAAATAACTGGAGATGGGAGCCGATTGATTATATGGACAGCAGTGAGAGTACATTCACCCCAAAATTGGTCAGGAAGATGAGCTTGAAATTTCAAAGCACGGGCAACTTGAAGAATATGACGATGCTTGCGTTCCACAACCCCATTTTGTTGAGGTGTGTAAACACATGAATGCTGAAAAATGACACCATTATTTGAAAGAAGGAACGAAGTGAGAGAAATTCTCCACCATTGTCACTTCGGAAAGTTTTAATGCTAGTGTCAAATTGGGTGGAAACATAGTTGAAAAATTGTTTTAAAAGAGATTGTGTTTCATCTTTGTGACGCATCAAAAAAATCCATGTAAATCGTGTAAAATCATCAACAATAGTAAGGAAATAATGTGCACCGGAAAGAGAAGGGTGTTTATAACATCCCCAAATATCACAATGAATGATTTCAAAAGGTTTAATTGATGATATTATGCTACGATTGAAAGGCAAACTACTTTGTTTAGCCAAAGGACAGATATAGCAAACTTGATTGGACTCAACAGATAAATTTAAAAAAAAATTGGCAATGAAATTTAAATGGGAATGGGATGTATGGCCTAGACGATTGTGCCAGAGATCAGTTGAGATGGTAAAATTGCATGATGGTTGGTTTGTGGGTGTGGGCTGTGGATTGTTTGTGGATTTCTTCGTCGCTAACGCCACTAAATAGTAGAGTCCGTTACGCTGTTTACCCAAACCAATCATCCTCCTCGTAGCCAGATCCTGCAAAATACACCAGTAGGGAAAAAAAGTTACTGAACAATTCAAGCCTCTCGTTAGACGACTAACGGACATTAAATCAACTTTAAATGTAGGAACATGTAGCACATCATGAAGATAGTAAACTGAGTTCAATGGTAATGTTCCCGTGGCATTAATTTCAGCTTTCTCTCCACTGGGTAGTAGCACAGGGGGCATTAAGCATTTTTTTAATTTGCAAAATAATTTGTATGATGAAGCAATATGATTTGTCGCCCCACTATCAATGACCCAATTTTCGTGATTTAATTTTGGATAAACCTGGCTTATTCACGGTATTGGCTTTCTCGGTGCTGAGATCTTGAGTGCTGTTGGGGCTTTCTCTTTTATTATCAAGAAGCGACAGAAGCTGTTGCAATTGGCTTTCTGAAATCCCAACCAGATGGTTCCCGTTTGCTTTGGTGGCCTCTGAAACTTGGTTCGCTGCATGCTGAGTGAAGCGCCTTGGGTTTCCCATGTTATGCTTTGCCTTTGGGTGACCAATGGGGTACCCGTGGAGTTCGTAACAGGTCTGAATCCAGTGACCTAATTCCCCGTAGTGGGAACAATTTGGGCGTCCTCTGCCTGAACCTGCTCGTCATCTGTCTTGGCGCCATTCACTGAAGCTTTATGTTGACTTGTCTTTTGAGCGAAAATTTGGAGACCCATATGATCGATTGGACCTTCCTGGAGGTCTGTTGTTGTAGCCACGAACAGCCATGGCAGCGTTGTTTGTGGTGTCTGTTGCAACAGCTGTTGCACTTAGGAGGCGCTGTTTTTCCTCTTGAGAGACAGAGGAGTAGGCTTGACGTATTGAAGGAAGAGGTTGCATTAGGAGGATTTGTCCGCGAATAGCATTATAGGAATCGTTCAGCCCCATTAGGAATTGCATGAGTTTTTGTTGTTCTTGTTGTGTGCTATATGCTGTGGTGTTGTAGGAAGCAAGTTCGTCCCATAATCCCTTCAATTTCGTATAGTAACCAGAGACGGAAAGTTGCTCTTGTCGGAGATATGCAATATCTCGCTGAATTTCAAACATGCGAGGTGCATTACTTTGGGAGAATCGTTCTTGTAAATCATCCCAAACCTCAGCTGCAGTTAAGTAATAGATGACGCTATCAGAAATTTCTGGGTGGAGAGTGTTGATGATCCAAGAGTGTACCATATCATTACATCTAGACCAGGAAGCATGGCCTTCTGGATCGGTTTCTGGTGAAGGGGCTATGGAGCCATTGACGAATCCCAACTTATTCTTGGAATTTAGGGCTAGGGTCATGACCCTTTTCCAAGTGGAGTAGTTGTCTCCATTGAGTGGTTTGGAAATTAAGACCAAGCGTGGATGATCTGAGTGATTGATATAAAAGAGATTTGAGATAATTGATTTTGCAGAATCTGCAGGATTGCTAGAACTGGTGATTCTTTCCCAGTTGCAGGACTGATTGGAGCTTCATTGGTGGTCATGATGTTTTGGAAAAAAATCGTGAGTGATCTGGAACGCAGTGATGGATGAAGATTTCTGTGAGATGTATTTGGAACGCAGCAATGGATCAAAGTATTTTTGAATCCAGCTCTGATACCATGAAAATATGAAGCAAAGATATATTGCTGAAGAGTCCACCAACTGGTGTTGAGTTCATGTATATATACAGAGAAGACTTTGATCACTCCTATGTGGACTCTAATTACAAAAATACAGAATAGGAAAATCACCTACAAGTTAGGTGTTCACAATAGGAAATACAGTATGCAATGAGTTAGTCTATTTCTTTCACAGCTAGAGCATTTTCATTGTTGTTAAAATTCTTGAGAACCCAGGTGATGATCTTTACACATCGAACTAGAAGGGTTAAGGAGAGTGTCTCGTGTAGTGCTGACATTAATACATTGCTGATTTAGCTAGATTCTAAATGCTATTAGTCTAATTATTTTACCTAGTCTATTCAAGATATATGGGAGACATTGCTAGCAAGTGTGAATGGATATAAATTATGTATCACCAAAATCGTCCCCAAGAAACGTGACGTGATGACAAAAAGCTTGTGATCTGCACAACAAGTCTCTAGTTTGAGTTAGGATATGCACCTTTTGTAACAGTTTTGGACAACTGGAGTTTTGCTCGTTTATATGAACCCACAAAGCACGTTTTCCTGAAGAGGATGCTTCCTCGCATAAAAAACAAAAAACAAAGTTTGCATGGCTTATTTTGCTATGTTGCATGATATATGTCACGATGAAATTCATTTTTGTTTATGTATCAAGAACTGATGTTCTTAGGCCATTTTTTGTTGTTTTGTATAACGCCTTCAGATATTTCTTATTTAGATAATAAAAGTGGAAGCTTAATACATACGAGTAGCTATGTGGCATGACCTCTCCTTGCCGGCCAGAAATGCACAAAGTCAGACAAGACAAATGAGTGAGATAAACCATTTAATAATAAAATTTTTGATGGCTGACATAATTCAATTTAAGATTCATTAAATCATCTTTTTCCTATTTACAAACAAAATAAATAAAATAAAAAATAAAAGGGGATCAACAACTTGATTGACAAAGACAAAATAATGAGGGATTTAAGTGCAATTAGTTGCACTCTTAAAGGATCTAAATGAGAAGAACAATGCAGATTCAAGATTAAATTAAGTGGATATAAGTTTGAGCGTTTAATTAGATTTTTAATAAGTTAATTTGATTTAATCATAGACTTAATTAAGTTTAAAAATTAATTTGGGTCAAAATTAAAAGAATTAACTAAGTACAAGGATTTAATTAGATTTTTAAAAGAATTTACTAAGGATTTAATTGGTAAAAATAAAATTTGAAAGACTAATTCAAGCTTGATAAAACAAATTATAATTTATTAGAATTAGATTTAATTTCTTACAAACTCGGATGAAATCAAGGGTGAAATTATAATAAATTTTAAATTTGAGGGTAAATTAAAAGCTAAATTGAAGCAATTAAAGATAAAGGATCATTTTACAAAAAGAGCGTGAATTAGGGGACCATATTCAATTGAAAATAAGGGTGAAATTGAAGAAATTATAAGTTTGAAGGTCAATTGAGGATAAATTTTTTAAAAATTCAAAACCAAGGATCAAATTAAAAAAAAACATGCTAAATTAGAGGGTCTTTCTAAAAAAGGTAAATTGAATTAATTCTTAAAATCAAAATTCAATTGAAGACTTAATTGAACAACTTTAAAGATTGAAGGCTGAAATCAAAAGAAGAATTTATGACCTGAAACTCCCACAGTTAATATGTTTTGACGAGACAATCAATAGTCAAAGTTTTTCTATTGATACATGCCTTTTCTTAGCCAGATTTCATCATTTAGGCCCCAAAATTGTCGTTTTTGTCATTTTAGAAAAGTTTCATTTCAACCATAATTTTTGATTTTCAAGTACGAATTCCGTCAATTCTGACTTGCTTGGGATTTCTTGCAGTTTTAATTTCCATAATTATTTTAGTTTTGCTAATTTTGGTAATTTTTAGTAATTAGTCTTGTTTTCTTGTCCAACAAGGATTAGGGCTAGGTTTTTTTGTTTTAAATATAATTGTAAGCCTTTTGGCCGAATTCAATGAGTTATTCAATAAATTTTGAATTTTCTTTAGAGTTTCTCTCGCTTCTAGGGGATCCAGAGTATTTTACAAAATATTAATGTTGATTGTATTCTTTTTGTGTTTTCCGTTGCGTCAAGAAACCTGGTTCATTAGTACAAGGTTGTATTTGCTCATTAATCATTTGTTAGATATTTTGAACTCTATAAATATATTTCACTTTTCAGGTGGAAGAACGTAGATTTTAGATTATATGACAATTAAGACTTAGAGTGTGAATGAATATGCAAAATTTATATTATATATACAAGATTTTAATACGGCCAAAAATAAATTAACTTACAAATATATAACCCTAACGGTTATCAGGCTTTTTTAATCCATATTATATATCTTGCACAAAGAGGAATTTTTTAAGGAAAATCAATAAATGAACACCCTTAAATTAAATGCGCTTTCTTCACTTGTTATACTTGGAATTCTTTTCACATGATCCGATACATGAAAATAACGAGAAAATTGATTCAACAACCGCAATAGCCCTTACAGAAAGCACGGCATAGCTAAACTCGCAAGCACAAGAACCGAAGACTAATACCCCTTTCTACTAAAAGCATGTAAGAAGACGAATGAAGCAAGTTTCATTATTTGCTACTATATTAATTAACCCCCAAACCAGCATGCACCCCAGGTGTTTGATATATAGCCTAGCGTCTCTTATTGGCCGGCTCCTTCTGAGCATTGAAGTAGACGGTGGCTACCGGCAGGCCCAGGTCCAGATGAGCTGCAAATAGTCGAGTGTTGAAATGAGTACGATTCTGTGGTGGCTCCATCATGTTCCCCAGCAGCATCTTCTGCCGGAAAAGCACCAGTATGTAGCGATGGATTCCCACCGGCGGACGAGGACTGACATAGGAAAGGATCTCTTTCCCTGCAAACATTAGTGATCATACCATTTGACCATCAGTGATTAGCATAATGCACACAGATTGTTCAATGTGTTTTCACACCTGTTATTAATTTCTCCGTAAATATCTGTCAAGCTCGTCCAGCATTTGCAGATATTAAAGCTAAAAGAGTATCTCTTTCATTCTTTGCTATTAATAAGAAAAAAAATTTCCCAAAATTTAACGTTTCACTAATTGAATCGCCACACATGCAGATTATTTCATACAAGAGAATGCAAGTTGGGGAAGAAAGCACCATCTGCATCAACACACTTTAGGAATGAATGGAGGGGGGGGCTTTTGCTTTTGCGCAAGCACTGCGAGACACGTGGATAGCTTATAGCATGCCACGTATCAGAAAGGAAAAGGCTTCCACCAGGCTTTAGAGGTAGAGGTGGAGGTGGCAGGAGACGTGTCACCTCAGCGGCAGCCTTAGGGGTGAGACTTGTAGTCAATGCAGGCAACCACTTGTAAATAGAACTGTACATGCAGTGATGGGGAACCGGGAAAAGTGCATACGTTACCAGATGCACACGTGGCAATAGAAGCGATATTACTGCCAATATGCTTCCCTGCGGTCATGTCTGCCTGTGAGGAAATATATCTCTGCCAACTTTCACTTACCCATGTGAAGATATTTTTTATTATTTAACGTATTTATAAGAATAAAAAACAAGATTTTATATACTCCAGGCCATAATTCTCATAAATGAAACTACGGGGATGGTGTTTCTGGTGGCTAAATTTGATTTCAAATACTATAAACTTTCTTGTTACTGCATGTTGATTTGCTTAGCAACAAAGAAAAGACGCAGAATTGGAAGTTTTGGCAGTAATTCTGACTACCTACACCATTGATTTTCTAGCAATAACTCTTGTAATGTATCGGCTTTGTACAAATACGATGATCTTCTTTCCACTAATTAAAAAAAGGATAGAAAAATAAAATAAATTTCCTTTTGAGATTAGTTTTTAACATGAACAACAACAAAGAAAAATGTAGAAAATGAGTTCAAAGATTTCTGAATGCATGCAACTAGTAAATGGTCATGAAAAGAGATTTAAACTTCTTTTCATCTTGAATAAGTTAAACTAGAGACAATTAAAGAGATCACAAAAGGATCGAAAACTAGTTTGTAAAAAAACAATGATTTTCGGGGATGAGAGAGAGAGAGAGAGAGAGAGAGAGGTTTCATATATTCTCACCTCGAGTAGGGTTTGTGCCCCCAGGAATGTCCGCAACGACCCTACAATAAGAAGCAAAACGTTTAAGTTTTATGTTTTTTTCTAAACTAAAAAGCTACATCACAAGATTCATCCGCAAAAGTTCATACCAATGAACCCACTCTCGCATGCTGGGCTCGCTTGGGCTGGGTGCATCAGGATCGATCATCACCTGCACGAACCATATCATCAACTTGTTAGATATATATATATATATATATCATCATCATCATCATGCATGAATCGAACACAGCATATCCTAGCAGATAGACATGAACAAACAAAGAGAGAAATAACAATACATATTTTAGATTAAAAGACAGTACTTGCATGCAAGAACATAACAAACGCTTAAGCATCTAATTGTAAAAATCTAACCATAGTGTACAGCTCGTCAGAGTGGCCAGAAATGGTCACTTTGGGAGGGTTCACGGCCAAAGAAGGCTTAATCTCACACCCGTTGCTAACATGCTTCGATCCATAATAAACAGACATGTTTATAGCAGGGACGAACATATCAATCACATCACCAATAACACGGCCCACAACAAGTGGATCAACAGAGGCAGCCATGGAAAACAAAACCAAGAAAGCTCAAGAACAGCAGCAAGAGAAGAGTAAGAACAGGAGGAGAGAAACCCTTCTTAAAATGGTTTTCTGTGCGACTGAGTAGCTAGAGCGGATAGCTTATATAGAAGCGTGAAAGTGAGTTGGCCTCGTGGATTAGTGTGACCTCTTGGCCATGCATAGGGCATTGTAAAGTTCAGAGAACCAGAGATTGCCACATGGGTAGCAGCTCTCTGAAACAAAACCGCTGCCATTTTTGTTTCTTTGTTTAACAGGTGGTTTAATCACCGCCGTTGAATTGTGTTACCACCTTACAAATGTACATGAGCAGGCGAAAAGGTATCACTCGAATGCCATGAAATCACATCTGAAAAGTGCATTTGTGGAGCCCACTGAATGAACCAGCTGTTTTGGAGTTAGGTACAGTGCGGTAAAAGTGGACTGAAAGCGAGTTGTTAATTTTGTTCCGTTTAAAAAATCGAGACAAAACAGTGTTGTTTTTGTCTCGGTTTTAAATCCGGTCCGTTCTAGAAATTCCGGTCAAATTCCGGCCGGAACGCCTCGGTTCTGTTCTGGGCGTGCCGTTCCGGGTTCAAAATCTATTTTTTTATTTTTTAAAAATTATTTTTGACATCTATACATCAAAATAATTTAAAAACATCAAAATATTTTAAATAAAAAAGAATTCAAATTTTAATTATGCTTGTTAAATTAATATTTTATTTTTTTCATATATATATATATATTTATATATATAATTAATTATATATGAACAGTACGATATCGAAACGACATGCCAGATTGCTCCGAAACTAGAACATTCTGTTCCAATCGAAAAATCGGAACAGCGACCAGAACGGTATTAACAACTATGCCTGAAAGTACTCCATCGTAGCCTTCCTTTTGTTTTTGACCTTGAAAGGGAATTTAGTTGACCAATGGTTGTTTGACAGATAATAAATTGCCAGAGTGACAATGACATGTTTGATGATTCTCCAAGGGAAAGGTCTCGAGTAAAATTGAGAAAGACATAAAATTATGCCGATACATTGAATAATTTCTCAGTGAAGACAACACGACTTGAAATGGCCTCCGTTACATTTTCATATTTTGTCACATTCGTTAAATTTAAACTAAAAAATGGATCTGGTTTTAATATATAATAAAAATGACTACATTTTAACTACATACTTGGATTAAATGAATTAATAAAATTCAACGTAATATTTTATATTGGTAATTGCTGATAAATTCACCAATATAATAAAAATAATTAAAAAAAATATTATATTTGTGACTTTGTTGTTAAGATTACACATCATCATTAGCTGATGTAACGACCAATGCTATTTTTCATAGTAAAATCGTGTCGAAAAATTTAAATAATCTCTTTAAGCCTCTTTTTATAGCAATATACTTAATAGAAAAAAACAACTTAAATCATTTTTGTATATTGTCTCCTTAGTAGGAGGTTCGATCATTGGTCTTTTAGCTCCCTTGATTCCTCCTTTTTAATACGTTTCTTGGATGCCATTGCACTTTAATCTTCAAGTAATTGTCTTCACAAAAGGCTTAACTTGGTCGATTTTAAGAAATGTTTTTAGAGGGTTTCAGGTTAGGGTTTTGTCTTCAAATTTGAGTTTTGTTTACTATTGCTAGAGAGTGATAGTTCTATATATATTGTCAAGCAAACGATCGACCAATTGCTTTCTGTTAAGTTCAATCGGTTGACTAGTTGAAACCGTAAACTAGATATTTTTTTTGAAAAAAAAGTTTTGACCCTATTTCTACTTAAAACAAACATTTTTCATGTAAAAATTATATCTAAAACCAAAGAAACACTACTAGAAAATTAGCTAATTCATACAGAAATACCGACATAATTTTTTCGTTGGTATTTAACTGATAATATTATCATTAGAATATTATTGTTGCAATTTCATCGGTAGTTACCGATAAATATTGTCGTCGGCATTTTACCAACACCTTTACCGATAGAACCATTATGTTGGTAATTCTCAAGTGGTAAACACCGAGAGAATTACAATGGAATTTAAAAACCTATGATGTACTCGACAGATTTACCAATAGATATATTTTATCGGCAATTTTGTTGGTAAATACTGACAAATTGATATATAAAATTATAGTGGGATTAAAAAATCTATAAAATACGATGACGTGACATGATTCGTAGGGGTCACCTGAAATTTCTCTATTACAAGTTAAAAGTTTTTGCATTCCTTTTTATTAAAGATTCTTTCTTTGTCAACTCTGATTCATAAAAATCTTGTTGGATTTTGGAAAAATTCAAAAATATATATGCAATGTTTAGGGGTTAAATGACATGCATGCATCCTTACCTTATTTGAAATATAGGTTCCCTCATTTCTTTGATGCTCTATCTTTATAGGGTGTCTTTGCTCCCTTTTCAAAGCCTTTTTAGTTCTCTGATTCACTAACTCCTTGAAGTTTATCATATATCAATCATCTAATCAAATGTAAGTGAAATGCCACATATAGGTTATCCACGATGATTATTGCTCTAGTTGTTTATCAAGCCTGACCATGCCCTCAAGTCATTATTCTCTATCAAGTCTAACCATGCCCTCATGCTTTTTTAGTTCTCTAATTCGCTCTTGTTGTTTGATTCATTATGAAAAAGCTTAACAAGTCATTCATTTTCTAGATTCTCTAAAAATTATTCTCTGATTAGTTGTGTGCATCTTGCTAACAATCATAAAAAAAAAGGTTTTTAGTATGGACCTTATCCTAGATTATCAATCAGCCATGAAGTTGCCCTTAATTGAAACATATCTATTTCAAAATATGTTAAGATTAATCGTCATTGAACAGTCAAGTCGTTCAGACATGCATATCATAACTTTCAGCAAAGGCTTTTGGTTGTATATTCAGTGTTTTCCATAATAAATTTCTCTCAGCCCATGAAAATAAATGTAATGTTATCATCAATGATGTTCTTTTTATCACCCATATTTATATAGTCAAATGCACCTTAAGTTGATTGAATTTAAAAGATTGCCTTATAGTTAGTCTTTGTGGTGTGCATTTTTTCTAACATTTATCAAAATGTACTTATGCGATAATATCTTTTCAGGAATCATAACAATATTTTAAATGGTCAAGCAATATTTCAGATATAGAAATGCCCTTTAAGTGAAATGTTACTCTCAACTGCTACTAGAGTTTGTTAAATTACGGGTTCTCTATTGAGCAACATTACCCTTAAGTGATTTGAATGTGCTTGTTCTTTTGTTTATCATTAAGAGACATTTGTCATTGCCATAGATTTGATGAATTTCACAAAATCATCATTTGTTTACATTTCTTTGCCCCTAACTAATTTGAATGTTATTTACGTCCCTTTATAGGGTCCACTGCGTTGCCCCTAGTTGATACAATTTTCAAGGATGATCAAGAACTTTTAATGTCATATTTTTTTAAGGATTTGGCAAACTCGGTCAATGTATTCTTTATTTCAAATCTTTCTTGTTTTGGAATTAACTCAAATATTTTAAAGATCATGTATATGCAAGTCTAATTTTGATGAAATGAAACTAAAAAGATAATTTGTTCAAGTGCTTTGAAAATCATGTTTCTTTGGTCGAAAGACGCAACACACAATATTCAATACATGTAGTTCTTTAATGGTCTTGTATTTTGAAAAAAGAAATTGACTTGTTGTAAGATTAAAAAAGTTTCTCTAATGGTTCTTTGTGTAACTTTTATTATTTGATTTTGGGTATATTATTTGATGGTATTTGACGAGGTGACTTATGTGATTTTTAAGTAGCAAGAAGTGGAAGTTGGAGTAAAGACTTGAGGTTTAGTTGAAAATTTGTCTTATTTTTTGCAATCATTTTATTAATATGCATAATGACCAATAACTTAGTTTGTGAAGTCACAACTCTTATGGAAAAGGCTCTTCATATTTTGAGAGCATCATTTATCAGTTCATATTGCCTACTTGATTTAAAAAGGCTTTTCTAAAAAGCACATAACAAGGCTATAACTTATGGCTATGAAGGAAAATGAAATTTATAGCCTCAAAAAATATTTAAAGGGTTTTATGGACCTAGGGTTACTAATTTATAGCATCCCCAAGAATTACTAATTATTAACTTGGGATAATGAGAGATTGCATAACTTATCTAGATTGGTGTCATAAAAAAGAGTTATTTATATCTTTGTTTTGATTGCTTATGGTTGATTGGTTTTTTTGCATTCCTACATTGTTTTCCACTATAATGGTCTTGTTATAAAGGATTTAAATCTTAAACACATTTTTTATTAATTTCATCTAGAATCTAAAAAAAAAACATTCATTTTAAGTTTTTTCAAAGTCTACATGGATAGATTCTTTAACACAATGTTCAATCTTTATATCTTTTGCTTGAGGGGTAACAACCAAGAAAAATCTTAACATCAGATTTTGAATCAAATTTGTCTAAATTGTCTTTTGGTGTTAAGATTAAAATATTTTGAACCAAAAACTTTGAAATAGAAGATGATGGGTTGCCTCCCTCTCCAAAAGCTCATAAAGATTCTTTTCTAAACTTTGATCTTATGGTAACACGATATAAAACATAACTAGAGATGTTAACAACTTGTGCCTAAAAACATTTTAGTGTATGAATTTCATTTAACATTGTTCTTGCCATTTCTTAAAGGATTCAATTTTTATTTTACATAACCCTATTTTTGTTGAGGAGTACTGGGTGTTGAAACATTATTGTGGTATCTATTTTCTAAATAAAATAATCCAAACAAATCACTTATAATTCCACCACCATGATCACTTCTAATGTTTATGATAATTTGTTTTAAACTTTTTGTTAAACCCTTATACTTTCATAAATAGTTTCATCTTTTGGCTTTAAAAAAAAACACATGTATAATTTGTAAAATCATCTACAAACACAAACATTTATCTATTGCCACTAAGCTTTTATTTCTAGTTGGTCCAAAAAATCAATGTGTAGCAATTTTAAAGTCTATCGGTTGAGATGTGAGTCTTGCTATTAAACAAAGTTCTTACTTGTTTGCCCATTTGGCTAACATCAGTATAAATCTTAATCAAATAACATGCATGGATATACAATTTACTAGTACTAAGAAAATGATGTTTTAAGCTATTAATAATAAATAATTTTTCAATAGAAGGTGAAGATTTACTTGAATTATTGTCAACTCCAATTATCTTTCCTTTTAAGTTGTCTCCAAAAGGATCTTAAAACGTTTCCCATACAATTGACTAATACTAAACAAATTATATTTTAATTTATTAAAAAGAAATAATATTTCAATGGAAGGTAAAAATTTACCTCCAATGTTGCCAACTATAATGATTTTACCTTTTGAGTTGTCTTCAAAAGTGTATTTTTCCTCCATTAATTTTGGTAATGCTTGAAAACAATTAATCATCTTCGATCATGTGTCTTAATCAAGCATTATCTAATAACCATTTCCTATACATATAAAATTAAAATAAGGTTTTTGGTACTCGTACCTTGTTGGGTCCTATGTGGTTAGTGGTGGTTCCTTTTAGAACCTAAGTTATTTTTAAACTTTTTTCTTTCTTAATAGGACATGAATAAATCAAATGATCTATGATTTTACAATAATTGCATGTATGGCCAGGGTCATATGACTGTTCGGAATTTTAAAATAATTTTTTCATATACTTTTGGTTCTTTTTAGAGTGGTAACCATCTTTGACTAGAAAGGATGGTTTCTCAAATCTTTGAGTGTTGTTTGGATTTAGCTAGTGCAGTGTTTAACCTATCAACATTTTCTTTTTAGACTTTGTTCTCCTGTTTAATTTGGTTCATCCTATTATATCATCAATTACAATCTAAACTCTCTTCTCTAATATATTTTTTTATAAGTAAACATGCATGACTCTTTTTTAACTAACTATATTTAGAATTGAACTTTTTAATATTATCATATAATGATTCAGAAAGCATCATGCAACTTATTATAAGTATGGTCAAATTCATCATCTAAATAATATACCTCAATATCATTTTTGATAAACATGAAACATATGTTTGCTAATTAGAGTATAGAATGGATAATACAATTCAAGGTTCAATAATTTGAAGTTGTTTAACTGTAATGAGAATGAGATTAAATACATTTATGCTAGAATATAAAAGTTTATAAAACACTAATTAGAGTATAATCCTGAACTGATGATTTTGTATGTTTTTTTTACTTAGAATAGCTTGTATAATATATAATTTTGGATTCCCTATGTGTTTTATATTCTAGCATAAACTAGCCATTTTAGTCATATTAAAGGATGATATGGTTGACCGATTCAATTTGTCCAAGCCATTCAGTCAACTAGTTCCTACAAAATTCTCAAGTGTTCATCATGGATGAACAAGAGATTGAATGCTTCATTCAAAATTTCTAATTTTAAGTATTTTATTATGGTATATTCTTGGAACTATACTGATTCTTATAAAATTCTCAAGTGTTCATCACAGATGAATAAAAGATTGATTGGTACATTCAGAATTCTAATTTTGAGTGTTTTATCATGGTATATTCTTAGAACTATACTGGTTCTTACAAAATTCTCAAGTGTTCATCACGAATGAATAAAAGATTGATTGGTTCATTCAGAATTCTAATTTTAAGTGTTTTATTATGGTATATTCTTAGAACTATTTTATCAATGATTTTAAATAGATTTAAAGTGAAATGTGTGCATTTATTTTAATTTGTGCTATCAGGTAGGATATCTAAACTTTGAGAACTAAAATGAATATTTAAACTAATTCTATGTTTTGCTTTTTGGATTCATTCACTCTAAACTAAAATGAATTCATGGGTTTTCATATAAAACCTATTTCAAGCATGTTCTCAACCAAACATATCATTATTCAGTTTTTGATATCATTTTTATCATAAGAAAAATATTAATGAATGACCTAAACGTTAATAGATATTAAAGTTGTTGAAAATGAGGATGAGTCATATATATATATATGAATATAGTATTTTTAACACAATATTAAATATACTTAGTAATAGACGTGTATATTACAAAAATATTATCATCCATTTCACGAGTGTTTATCATAATGTCTAATTATTGTATGAGTTAGGTTCTTATGATAGCATAAACAAATAGAAAAAAAAAAGGAATTATACCTAAACAAATAGGCTAAAAAAAAACTTATATGTTGAAAAATTTATGATAAAACTCCTTGATCTAAGATATAAAAAAATTAATATATGCCTAACTTTTCACATGTTATTCTACAATGAAGATATAAAATTTAACTAAGTTCAAAATATATTGGCATGCTCAATTTGAATCCAATATGTGTATGAAAATGGCACTTGTCGCATATAAAAAACTTAGGTATTTCCCAATCACTCCTAGGTTGTAAAGGTTATTTATGTATCCAAATATATCCAAAGCACATGGCATGGTATTATTCACATGATATTCAAGATAGAGTCACGATGCACCCTTTCAATGGTGAAGCTTGAAAGTAGTTTAATAAGGGTTCATCATTAGTTTTCAATGAAACCAAGGGAACATGAATCTTTGTTTGTGTACAAATAGGTTCAATCGATTTAGTTTATTTTTTGCACCCTATTTTTGTTGATTGGTCATACTAATAACTTACAACTTATCCTCGAGGATATATATGAGCATGGAATTCATGTTCTTGGCTACAATCATACTTGGTCCTTACAATCTAAATATGAATATAGATGTTTATCTTCAATCATTAATTGATGAGTTGGAAACAATTGAGAATACTTATATTCATGTTGATCCTAACGAGTTAAATAATATATTTAAGTACTAGTACACGTTCAAAAGTTTATGAAGATAAAGGGATTGAACAACATCAGCTCAAACAAAGATTATGATGAAGATAAAGATGATATGATTTCATATTAAACAATGGATTTGAACTAATTTTAGAAATAAAATATCACTATGCAATTAACATATTTCTTTTCATTGTGTAATACATTATGTTTAGATGTTTATAAAGTATTTATTATTGTGGTTATGGTTTTAATAATTTATTATTGAATAAATTATAAATGCACATGTTGTTACTGCTTATTTAGGTTTGATAAGGTTTTAATCCAATATTTTTTTCACAATACATTTACTAACAAAACCATTAATAAAAATAAAATATTAATACAATATTCACTAATTATTAGTGAATCCATTGCCAATATAACTTCACTAATAGATTCACAGGCAAATAATAAGATCATTGAAGAATTACAAAGATTTTAGGAAAGAATTTAGGAATATCAACTAATAAATGGTTATCCAATGAAATTAAGTTTGTCAATGATAAAGTACACACTAACTTACTAACCAAGAAATACTAATATCATCCGACAATTGCAGAAAAGTTTGAGAAAGAATTCAGGAATTTTAATTTTTTCAACAAATTTACAAACAAACTATAAAATCATCAAAAAAATTATAGAGACTAATTCAAGAATTTTAATTTGTCAATGGATTTATCAATGAAATCTAAAATCATCAAAGAATTGCAAAGAATAAATCAAGAATTTCAATTCTCTAATGACATTACCAATGAAATATAAAATTATTGGAGAATTACAATGAGTTTAGGGAAGAATTCAGGGGGTTGGATTCATCGATGGATATATTGACAAATGAAAAATCATCGATGAATTTGGGGGGTTTTCAAACAAATTTTAGAGAATTTTGAATTGACTTTTATATTCACCGAAAATTTAAAATTTATCAATAGTAAGTTAATTGATAATATGTTGACGTGGTTATTTAGTAATAAACCCATCAACTAAATTTTTCATCGATGATTATAAACTCAAATATATAAAGGAAATCCCTATCTTTTCCCTCACTGTCTTCTTAATTGATAGTCCCATTTATCCTCTCTATCCTTTCTCTTTATTTTACCTCAAACATCATTGATGATATCTCTGTCCATATCACTATTAAAGGAACCATCTCACCTAAAAGCTTAAGCTGTTAGGTGAGGCCCCATAATATAATTTATATTATTCTCTAACACACTCCCTCAAGTAAAAGCTTTTTGGGCTTGAAACTTGCACAAACCCACTCTACCTTGTGCTTGATTTTTATCAAATAGAATGAGGGTGGTGAGATTCAAACTCGTGACCGCTGGGTCAACAAGTCTCTGATACCATGTTAAGGAACCATCCCATCTTGCCTAAAAGCTTAAACTGTTAGGTGAGACCCTCATAATATGATTTATATTATTCTCTAACAATCACAAGGACACTCTCTCTCTCCTAGATGGTGCACTCTCTATCCTCCACGTTTGATTTCTTCTTATCTATTATTAGCCTCTATTGGTACATGTTATTCATATATCTTTTTTTTATCCTTTACCTCATATGGAAGTATCATGTTACTATTGCAGGACATAATATTCACACTTGCAATGTCTTCAAGAAAAAAAGCTCATACAACTAATTAAAGGTGGGTGGATAATATTCTAAGTAACTCCAAACACTATGTCCAATCATGCTTCAGGAAGTGGGACGATAATCTAATGTAAATCATGAATTGGGGCATCTAGTAAGGAAATATATAAAGTGTCCACAATTTTTTTCTGAAGAAGGGACGTATTAAGGTCAAAAGATGAAGCTTGTTGTTGTTTAATAATTATTGTTTTTGTAATCATGTCTGCATAAATATTTTATCTTTGTTTCAACCAGTTTTAGCCTTGTTGCAATTTGGCTCATAATACCACATGACTTTCTTTGTTAAATGAGTTCTTCTTTTTAATAAGATTATTCTTTTGTGTTCATAACGTGTAGTCCCCTTTTACCCAAAAACCATTCGTAGGTTTTTGACTGGGTCAAGTCAAGTTAGTCAATCCTTTATCTTTATTTTAAAATCAGACTAGTTTAAGCCTCAGATCAACCTATCAAGTAAGTCAAGGTTCTATAATTAAGGTTAGTATAATGTTATTAATTTCAACACTCAATATAAGATAAAGTATAAAATTATAATATCTAATTAATTTTAAAATATCTAAGTTTGAAAAATAGAATTTTTCATATTTTATAAGTCTTATTCATCATAACCATATGGGATATGGAGATGAAGACGTCCAAAAAGGTGTCTTCCCATTTCCATTATGGAATTAATAATGGCTATAGTTTTCTCACAGGCTTTTGGTGTTTCACCTATACTTGTATATAAATTCTATAGTTTGCCATAAATTCAACAATTTTCTTCGTTATGTTAGGCCACCAATAATAGTACTTTAAATCTTTGTATATTTTGGTACTCCCTAGGTGGGTTGCAAATTTAGAGTCATAAGCCTCCCTTAGTATTTCATCTTGTCATCTAAAAACTATAATCTTTTTGCCTATTTCCAGTATACCATCATTTAAAATTTAAAAATGTGTTTCAATTCCTTGATGCACCTTTTTCTTAACCTTGCTCACTTCCTCATCTTATTGTTGAGCCTCTTATATTTTATCTCATAATATTAATTGAACCTTGATCTAATTTAATAATGACCCCTCTAGTTCTACATTATAAGTCCATCATTTTCAGTTCTTTTACAACCTTTTGCTCTTGGAACTTCACCTCATATATAACTGCTTTTTGTTTCTGATTTAAAGCATTAACGACTACATTAGCTTTACCTAGATGATAGTCGATCACACAATCAAACACAATTGTCCTTGTTTTCATCCAATCAAGGCTGATTGTGTGATTGATTATCGTTTAGGGAAGCTACTGTAGTCGTTAATGCTTTCATCCAAAAGCTTGCGTATTTTTTTAATATTGAATTGTTATTGATCCTATTGCAAAAAATAATAGAAATTCAAGAAAATAAAATCAAACAATTGGTGTTGATTTTAGTATGTTATTCTTTTACTTATCTAAACCCTTATACATTCTTGAATTGTATATTAAAAAAATACTAGATGACACGATGAAAAAATTAGAGTTAAAAAAAATTCACTATCAAAATGAAACAACTAAATATCGTAAAAGGATCAATAGGACATAGGGAATATTACTTTTTGTGAATCCATTTCGTAAAATGGGCTCATGAAATAAGAATCAAGAATACTCCTAAAGTAAGATTTCATGTTCAGTTGAGCACCAATCTTTATTATTTATTTTTTTAAAATTATTTTTTCAAGTTTATTTTTTAAAAATTATTTTTTCAAAGAAATTTGTTGAGTCTACCATTGCATATACGCTACACCTATTGTATCCATAATTCTTAATCTGCTTTCAAAGAACACTATGCGTCGCTTGGAACTAAGCAGCCACTCCCTGTCTGGGTTGGCACCCAATTAACTGAACTGTGTTGGTGGTTGGCGGTGTCAACTAACACACTGTCATGCACACTTGACCAAACTTTGCTAGTTTTTGTCAACTCAGACCATGCGGATGAACAACCAGTCCAAGCTCACCACCAGATCAAGATAATAGTGGGAGGGAGCACTTATTCTGCTCCACGCTCCACCTGCTCTCTCCTGGTGCCCTTTTTCATCACTGATCTCGTGCTAATTTCATCAATATTTGTAGTTTTTCTAGCTAGGGTAGAACTCAATGAGGAAGCCTTGCTGTGACAAGCAGCACACAAACAAGGGAGCTTGGTCCCAAGCAAGAAGACCAGAAGCTCGTTGATTACATACAGAAACACGGTGAAGGTTGCTGGCGCTCGCTTCCTCAGGCTGCCGGTGGGTTTTCCTCGACCTTATTTTCTTAGAAATTTGTTAACTTGCAGAAGCTCGTGCATGCCAAGAGAGGAGGAGGGTTATCATTGTTTTTTCAATGAAAATAATATTGATTAATGGAGTCTTCGTTAATTCATTAGGGTTGCTTCGCTGTGGAAAGAGTTGCCGGCTTAGATGGAGAAATTATCTGAGGCCTGACCTGAAAAGAGATGGATTTGGAGAAGATGAAGAGGATTTAATCATCAGGCTTCATGCACTACTTGGCAAACCGGTAATGATCAAATCATGAGCTCATCTAGCTAGATCCCATGCATCCAGGTGATTTCTTACAAAAATATGGAAGAGATCAGAGAAAACTAGATAGTTGGTGTGCACTCAAGAGAGAAATATGCCTAGCTATGTCAAACAAGCCTTGATGATCATCCATATACCAAACTTTTCATAAATTTGTTTTCACAAATCTTTGGTACTTCATATATATCTTGAAAATATAGAGAAAAAAGAGAGTATATATATTCCTTTTTGGATATTCAGAATCTTACCTTTTTATCAGCATATTTAATTTCTTCGGAAACGTTTTTGTCATGGTACATGTTTTTCTTGCTCAAGATTTTATTTTTTTTGTGTTTCCAAATATTATTTAGAAATAAAAATATAGTTAAATAAAATAAAATAAAAGACATTAAATTAATTAAAATTCTGAAAAATATATCTTTTTGTTTTTTATTTGAAATAGCTTTTGAATTTTAATATTTAGAAAGTATTTTTTCTTTTCAGAAAAGAAAAATGATTCTTTCATGATTAATTATTAAAATTCTCCATATTTAGTTATATTTAAAGAGAAAAGGTAATGTAGTTTGTTGATAAAACTTGTAATAATTTCAGAAATGGAAATAACTTTGTGCTTTCACAATCATACTCTTATACATAATTTGAACAATTAAATTGAAGAATATGTATTTAATTTGTTCATTTTTTCAGGTGGTCCTTGATAGCTGGAAGATTACCCGGACGCACAGACAATGAAGTGAAGAACTACTGGAATTCTCATATAAGAAAGAAGCTGGAATCCCATCGCCATGTTGGATTCACCAGATTGAGAGCAGAAATCTCAGCTGCTAGGTCAAAGAACCAGGCTAATGATCCAGAGACCTTCATTGATTTCAATGGCGGCAAGCTCAAGCCCACCAGCAAGAGTTCGTCTGGCATAAATCTGGATCTGACTCTAAGCATTCCCTCAAAAAACTTCGAGTCAAGCGATGAAAATTAAAGCTTCTAATTTTAGATCACATGCATGTGGTTTTAACTTTCTATGCAAGATATATATACTACTGGGAATATATATGATCCAACTTGGCAATATTATATTCTTGCCAAAGAAATTGTAGCTGTGTGTAAATATAGTTAGGCAAAGGTATCTCCTCTCTGGAAGATCTTCTGGCAAGAAAAGGGTTCTTCTTACACACCCTCTGCCATGACCTAAGTGCTTGTATATGTGTTTGTATGAATGTAATCCTTGCTAGCCACAGTTGCTTGCTGAGGTTTATTATAATAAGATATAATTTAAGTCATCAAGTTTGAGATCATATATATGTTCTCATAATAATATTTATTTTCAGGTTGAATTTCGATGGCCAGCCCTATCATGCTAAGGGCATATCTTTTCAGTTTTTTCTTAATAACTATTGAAATTTTCATTTTCTTAATAACTATTTTACAATTTCTTAATATTATTTTGTTTGACTTTGAAATTTTTTAACAATTGGCTGTTGGCTTTTCTGTGTTTTTCAAAGTTTGAAAAAAAAAAACACGTTTCTTTGAAAAGAAAAATAACAATGATACCAAAATTAAAGTCCCCGTTTCAATTTCCAAGGTTTTACATATTTGACTTAGCAGTGTTTATTTTTTAAAAGTGTTTTTGAGAAGAAAATATATATATATATATATATATATATATATATATTGTTATTTTTTATTTTAAATTAAAAAAAAATTGGTGTTTTTATATTATTAGATTATTTTCATGTGTTGATGTCAAAAAAAGATTTTCTTTTAAAAAAAAATTATTATTTTGATGTATTTATAAACGAAAAATATTTTCAAAAAATAACATTAATCACACTCTCAAACAAACACTTAAACAATGTCAATTTTGGGCATCTTATATAGAAAATTTAGTCTTCAAGGTTGAGTGATTCTTTAGTATGAAAGTACCATCTACTTCCTAGTCAAGTGATTTATAAGGAGTTAAACTGTCAACACTTGTTTATTTTTTAATAATTAAAATTGAATTTCAACAAAAGAAATAATTTGAGATGGAGGATGATCTAACATCCCATCCAAGATTCTAATAAAAAAAATGTAAGAGAACCCAACACAACTTTGATATATTTTCAAGTAAAAATTAGATCTAAACAGATTGTTATACTTTTTTTGAGTAAAAGTTCCAAACTCAGAAGAATCATACAGGAGAGTATTCGTGATCATGTGCCCAAGAATTTATTAAATGGCACCAAAACCCTTATATCCAAATCTAGCTTTGTAGTCCCACCACCATACTTGGATTATTTCCTCGGAGGTCGCGGCGGGAAACATAGGAGTTCTGTTGACCAATTGTTTTTTTTTTTCCTTTTTAATACAAAAAGTTGAGTATCTCTAGGGTTTGGACGTTGCTTGTAACCTAACATTCAAAGAAAACTCAAGAGATGAGAGGTGGACTGAGATCATGTCAGTTGTTTTTGCAGTTGGGAGAGGTTAGTAGCATGAGGCACATGCTTCAAACTAACAACTGGTTGTCTAATCTACAGCACTGTTGTCATCAATCTAGGTAAGCATTATGTCATCTAAAAATTTAAATTTTAGGTGAGGGTTTTAAAATATGATTTATATTATTTTTTAACATATTTTCTCGATCTTGAAACTTGTATACGTTCACATCATCTTATACTTGATTTTTTTTTCTATCAAATAAACATAAAGTGATGAGATTCAAACTCGTGATTATTGGATCAATAAGACTCTGATATTATATTAAAAAACTATTTTATCTAAAAATTTAAGCTTTGAGGTAGGCTTTGTAAAATAATTTATATTATTCAACATATAGTAACTAACTCTTTTTCTTTCTTTCTTTTTTTTGTCAACAGCATCCGAAAATTCATTCGTCATACAATAACTGAAATTCTTTTTGATTAGCGAATAGAAGACAAAACAACCTTGCTATAAGCATCATTAACCGTAGACTTCATAAATAGAAAGGGCCTTCTTGAATCTACAGTTCTCGTCATGAGAGAGAGAGAGTAAATATGAGATTTATTAATAATATTATAATTTTGTGAACCAGCACTCGTTTGCTTGGCCTAGGCTACCATTGACTTGAATTTGATACAAGGACTTATCAATATTACAATAAATCTATATAGATCATTAATTGATTATAATATTATTTACTTTTTTTATGAAATTTTAATATAATTTACTTTATTAGCTGAAATTGTTAATATATAATTAAAAAAATATACTTATGATTTTACAATAAAATTCTACATTATGTTTTTCATGTCGTGTCAAAAAAAAGAATTTAATAACCTTGCCTACATGTCAAACAAGTTTTGGAATATAATTATGATTGCTAATTTCGAAGCAAGTCAAGTTAAGGGTTATATACATCATAATGAATATAGCTGATTTAAACTCTTAATATAAGTATTTGTAGCCAATAAATACTTGTTTCTTTGTAGATTTCATTGTGATAGCCTGTTTTTAACCTCAGTTCTCTAATATTTTAATGTGTATATATATATATATATATATATAAAAGACAGTTAAAAAGTGTTATAACATGATCATTGAAATGCATTTTGAATAGTAACTTTCATGCAAACTCACTTTTAAGGAAAAATAAAATGAAGGGAAGGGGTTTAGCTTACCTTGGGGCTAGTTCTAAATAAGGGTGGAGAGACTTTGGTGCTAACGATGGCTAGCCAGCAATACTAGGGTTTTTTAGGTGGTTTACTCCTCTAGTTTTAAGTTTCTTTCTATCTTCGGTCTCTACTTCTTTTCTCTTTTATTGTTTTTCTTTTTCAATCCCTCTTCTTCGTTTTTAGAGAAAGTTGACTTGTGTTAAAAAGTGTTATAACTTATGCTCAAAACATGACTCAAACTTGATGTAAACTCGCCATTATTGTTTTTTAAAATAAATAAATAATTTTTAGATTACACATTAACCTAAGTCAAATCCTAGAGTACCAATGTGTACTTACATAAAGCTCACTTATAATTAGACTCAAATCTTTAAGTATTTAAGCTTAATTGATGTTTATTAACCTTAAAATATAAATTACACATTTAAAATAAAAGCTATAAGTTGTTGCCACATATAAGTAAGATAAAAGAATATTTATTTAGTCTTGAATATTGTTGACTTTTAGGTTTTGTTCCATGATTAGGAGAATCATTAAATAACCCCCTAGCTTAGAAAACAAATCTAATAGCTCATTAGTTTTTTTTTTTAAACTAGGAAACTTCTTCTTTTGAATGCTAAAAATCCTCCCTTATTTAGAAAGAGATCTAGAAGAGTTTTCTTACTTTCTTTGGAAGATAATATACTGACTTGGACTTCATGTAATATTTGAAAACACAAGCCTAGATCAAGGATGAGTTGGGGCCTAAAACATAAGAACTTTTCAGAACTTGAATAAGATCCTTATTAGACTTGGATTAGATGATTTAAAGGTTGTCCTTAAGCTTCATAGACACCCTTTGTCCTTTTAGATCCGTCTTTATTTCATATGCACTGAACTAGTCCATTCAATATCTCTTTCAGTCTTTTTGCCCCAACTCTTGTAATAGACCTACTTGGCACCATCAATGGATTATTAATGTGATTACACTCGATGTTGAATTGATTCTCATAAAACATTATGGACAAAATTTATAAACAAAACTCAAGTTTGTCATTTAGGGAAGAAAAATGACTATTTATCCATAACATGCCTAAAGCAACTTCATTTTTGACTATTTCTTTTTTTCTTTAGAAATGGAATCATTTCACTTATATGAAATGCATTGTTTCACTTGTAATAACTCAATTTTGGGTCTCTTAAAATTTAAAAGTTTTAGGTAGAAAATATTTCTTTCAAAAAAACATTTAAAAACTCTAAATTAAAAAAAAATGAAACATAAAAAAGCAAGCATTTAATATGAAACTAGTTAGAACACCATGAGTATAGATAATTTTGGTTATTGCTAAAGAAAATTGGTTGAGATGCGACAAGACTACACATATTAGAAGTTTAATTGACTCTAACAAAGAGATTAATTGAAAGAAAAATCAAGTTATAAGTTAATTTGGCGAAAATTACAAGTACTAATAGTCTTGGGACTGGAATGTAATAGATGATGAAAATTTAGGGGTTTAATTGACTTAACAAGGTGATTAATTGAAAAGAATATCTAAAAATAAAAGCATATATATATACACACACACACACACACACACACACACACACATATATATATATACACACACATATAAGCCTTAAGTGAAACATTGTGTTGCTTTATTCATTTTATAAGAATGGCACCAAAACAATGTCATTTTAGACTAGAGAAGATAATTCACCTTCTACCTCTCATAGGAAATAATTATTTTCTTCTTATTTTTATTTCTTTTGTAACGCATCGCCTAAACTCTAGACATCTTGTTTACATCTCACGTGCCCCATAAAAGACAATGGACACATCTCCTTACAACTTGCAAAGTGTATTTCATCCTAAACAAAAAAACAAATCAGCCTTTGACAACTTTCAAAATATCTACAATATCTTGCCAAAACCCTAACCTTGATCATTCTCCTCTACCAACTTGGGTCTAGTACGGTCCCAACCAAATTTGTGTGAAGAGTATAGATTGGTTTGGTGAATTTTAAGAGTTATGATTTGCTAAAAAGGGGAGGGCCTAGAAGTATCTTCAATTCTCTATTAAAAAAAAATCATGAAGCATAATTGAGAGGGGGATGGGAGCCTTAAAAATATCACACAACATGAGCGGTATACCAAGCCTTAAACATCGATTTGTATTCTCACCAACATTGTTTGTAAGATTGAGACACCAAGAAACCTATTAAACATTTATCCCTCAATTCATTTAAGTAACAATCTCAAGAGACACACTTAGCCACAACACTACCAAGTTGAAGACCCTAGCCTCTCATAACATTTCATTCATTAAAATCACTTTTCAAAGCCACTCAAAACAACTTTATCCTAGAATAATAGCCATTAATAGAAGATTTAGCTCACAAAACCTTGTTTTTATTTGATTCCCCCAAGCTCCTAATAAACATATGAAACATTTTAAAAAAAAGAAATGTACATCATCTGAACCCTATCTCTCCCTTGTTATGCATTTACCTTATAGAATTTTCATTTTCCCCAACAGTAAAGATAAAAACATAATGAGAAAAAAAAATAGATAAGAAAAGAGGCCACCAATTTTAGGAAGAAAGAGCAATCTATTGTTTTTATAGAGTAAGAAAATAAAAAAACCATCATTATTATATAAAGGTAAGAACCCACACAAGCTTAGTATGTCTATTATAAAATGTCCTAGATGTCTAAGTTTATGTATGCTTTATGTCTTTTTTCTTTCATAATTGTCATATTTTAAGGTTTTCTAGCCTTTTTATAAAAAACAATTGTATGTCATGCTTGATGTGTTTTATTAACTATATAGTTTTTAGATGTTTTATACATTTCTTGCATGAAAAGCCTTGGTAGTATGTTTTGGTTATTCTTCCAGGTCTGAATTTTTTTTTTATATCATGATCCGTGTCTAAATGTTGTAACCTTTACATGATTTGATCTTATGTAAATACCATGTTTCTATTAAGGTTAAGGCCTTTCAATACTCATTTTCTTTTTTGGTGATTATTTTCCCTTTTCACATGAAAAATAAAAAAATTAGGATTTCATTAAAATATCCTTTAAGAAAAAATTTGCATAACAAACTACCAAAAAATGTGTTTTAATCTATATGTGTTTTTTAGCCTTTTCACAAAAATAACAAAGTAAATTTATTTTGCATATATAAGCATTTGATAAAATATTTGTTATAGGGTTTTCACAAAAAAAATATTTTTCATGCATTTTTTAACTTTATAACTAGTTAAGTCAATTGAGATTTAGACTAAATTAAAAGGCTCGTTGGGCTTGCATACTAAAATTTCCAAAAACTCAAACCTTGGTTTTTTAAATCGCAATCAAGAAAAAAAAACAATGTTTTGTTATTTTAATGTTTGAGCTAAATGGACTTATAATTAGACATTGCTTTAGATATTAAATGGAATAAAGCATTTCAAAATTAAAAAAAATAGTTTAATATTTAGTAACGCTAGAATTGAGAATATTAAGTCTTTTGGATATTGTATCTAGTAATATTAATTTTCAATGGTGTTCACCAATGCCATAATTAAGAATAATTTTCCATTGATGCTAGCATCAAGAATATTAGCTCTTTTTTGTGTAATATTAACCAATGCCAAAACTAAAAAACATTATCTCATTATTTACTAACACCAAAATCAAGAGTATTATATTTTTATTCTATACTTTTCAATGTCAGAATTGGAAGTATTTCATAGTTATATATTCATTAACATTAGAGTCAGGAATGTTACAAGTGACCATTATTAGTATAGCACAATAGACCATTAGTAATTTCAAACAAGACCAGCAATGCAGTCTACCTTAAGTACAATGTTTTAGAGGTGATAGAATATTATCTTTACCACAATCAATATGTTACCATAGAACTTTTGTTGACCACTTATGTAAACCTTATGTAGTGTAATTCTCAACCAGAAAATAATAAAGTTAGAGAAATAATTTTATGGATATAGTAACAATCCCTAGTTAGTTAGTATAAAATATTGAATGAAATAAAATATAAATTGGTATGGATAAAACACCAATGATTGGAGATTGGTTATAATTAACTTGTGCACCATAAAAAAAAAAATAAAAGGAAAAATCGTTCTCTTCTTTATCAAGAGATTAGTGGCGTAGGGAGAAGAAGAAAGCTTGAAATCTTTTCTTCTCCTTCAATTTATCCTTCATTTATATGCTATAGAGAGTGTGATTTGGTTGATTTCCTACCAAAAAGACAAATCAAATTAGTAAAGACCATAGAAAGAGATAGATGACAGTGTGGGTGAATAGATAAAAAAAAAAAAGCTTATTAATTGGATGTGACAAAGAAAGATTGTTGGAATTTATCTCAAAGGCTCATTAAAGTGAGTAACTTGGAAGTGGTATGTTCTTTTTTCCAATAAAATTCATTTTCTTCTTGGATTTTTTTCGGGGATTGAAAATCCCTAATTAATTTGTGAATTATAGGGTTTATGTGTATTTATTAGTAGAAATATGAATATGTGTAATTATGAGATAATTATGGTTCATATGAAATGATTAAGGATTTAATTAAAGAAAATTAAAAATCAAACACAAAAAAAAATTAAAGCATGTAGTGGTTGGCCATGGTTTAAGAATTTTGAGGATTTAGGAATTTGATTTAATTGGGATAATATTTTATGTTTTAATTATGTTGGGATTTTTTAAATTGGTTATGTATATTATAGTGTAGATGGCTAAGAATCTAGTTATTGTTAGTATATTTTGAAATAATAAAAAGTATGGGAATTAATGAAATTATATCACTTTTTGGTTTTAAATAATGTTGTTATGTTATGTTTAAATCTAATTGGTATGATAAGGATAGTATGTTATGCTTGATTGTAATTCATATAAAATAAGTTTTTTAGTGTTGGTTTATGTTTGCTAAATGTGGGAAAATAGAAGGTATAGAAATGAAGAAATTGTGTAAGTTATGGTGCTTAAATGATGTTATTATGTTAAAAATTGATTGGTATGAGTATGGTAATGTGTTATGCTTGATTCTAATTCATGTGAAATAAATTGCTTAGGTATTAGTTTAGGTTTGCTAAATATGGGAAATGGTAATATGAAAATGGGTGGGAATTGTGTAAGTTTAGGTGTTTTAAATGATGATAATATACTTAAATTGGATTGGTATGATGATGAAACTGTATTTAACAATGATTGTGATTCATGCAAATATAAATGTTTAGATATAGGGTAATGTTTGTAAATGTAAAAGGATGAAAGTATGAGAATTTGTAGATTTATGTAAATAATGGGTATTTGTATTGATGTTATGTTTAAAAACATATTAGGAACCTTTAATTCAAATGATTATGCATATTGCATTTCAGTTAAGAAGTTAGTGAATTAAGAAAATGAAAAAAAAATATAAGTTAATGCATAAAAATAATAAGAAATGTGAAATTGTATGTTGATGTAAGTTGAAAATATAAGAAAATATTAAATTGTTATTGAGATGAAAATTAATGGTATGAAAATAAATAATTAGGTGTTTCAATAAGTGTGAACAATGAGTTAAAATTATGTTGTTACTAATTGGGAATGTTATCTTAAAAATTTGGAAATACATTTAAGGTTGGATCAGCAGTTGAAGGAGCGTATACTACTAGAGTGTCAATTAGGTGCATGTCACCTCACCTTTTTATTTAAAGATATGTTATTATCACAATTATCTTTATACTTTTTAATTAGTTTCAATATGAATTATAAAAGAAAGAAATTATGCTAAGACAGTTTTTGTTATGTGCATGGTGTTGAATTGTGAATCTACCTCCTAATTGTGAAAATGAGGTTTTGGATATAATCATAAAGTTATGATTATAAAGTTCAACAATTTTCATCTAGTATTATGGTTACTAGAAAACCTAATGGTATGCAAGAGCATAGGTATGGGGACTAGTTATGCAAGAAGAAGATGCATCACTCCCTAGTATACCCTATCTAAGATAAGTGGCATTGTTGTTTGATTATTTTTCTAGATTGAATTTTCTATATGCTAAAGAAAAAGTGTAAAGAAAAAGCTAAAAGCCCACAACAACAAAAAATTAAGATAGGAACAAAAAAAGGTGTAAATATGTCAAATGTAGAGTGATAATTATTCCAAGTGTAAAGAATAAAAATTAATAATGAAAGACTAAATAAAAATATTATAAAAAAATAAAGATAAGAAAACAAATGGTGACAAATAGGCCAAGTGTAGAATGATAAAAGAAATGTCAAGTACAGAGACAAGGGGGGGCAATAAAATCTTAGCAAACCTCCAAAACTTGATCTAATCTCTAAAACTTTAACTAGTGAAATTCATGAACTTGAGTTTAATAAAAAAGCTTAACTCTCCACATATATAATTTTAAAGGATCAAACCATTCACAAAATATTAACAAAAAAAAGTCAAACAAAAAAGAATAATGATAAAATTTAATAAAAAAAAAGAGGATGAAAATTGAAAAAAAAAATCAAATAAAATAAATACAAATTAAGATAATGAGGACCAAACTTAAAAGATCACAAAATCATAGGGGTGAAAATTAAAAGTGTCATGACCAGATTCCCGGATCCATGACTAGCACATACATGTGGTCCTCCGGGATTGTTCCATACCTATGCGAATCCCAAACTTAAATATAAACTTATCTTTTAAATAAATTAATCATAGTTCAACGCAATGTTAATAAGAAAAAAAATTAACCTTATAATATAATTTGATTGTTTTAATAGAGGAGTTAAATATATACTATTATAATTGTAGAACACTAACTAGATATAAGGAAAAAAGCATCGATTAAAACCACAATAGCTGGTTCTGGGAGTACAACAAAAATAACTTGCTAACAAGCTACAAGTCTGAAATGATAATTAATGAGAGGGTGAGTTCAACAACTCAATGAGTACAGAACATACAATAAATATTTACAAGATAATACAGCAATGAAAAATATATCACCGAATACTGCTTTAAGTTCTTACAAAAAGGTTTCTCAAATAGGTTATTATAAGAATGTTACAAGGTAAAGCTCGTTAGAAAATCAAAATGCAATGAGCATGAGGCTCCGTACTATGGGATGATCAGTCCTCACAGGTTGGTGACTCCTCCGACCAACTAGGGTTTCAAATACGATGTGCACAAAGACTAAGACTACCTTGTTAGCATGAGTATTTTGACTAGCATACCGTAGTGTTTATATCATAACTAAATAAACATATTCATATCTCAAGGCTCAACTCGATGATATTGATCAAATGAGGAGATATCAATTCACAAGTATATATTGCCTCATATCAAGAATGTAGATTCAACAATTAATTATGCTTTATCGAAACAAAAATGGTAATCAACATATATATTATCAATAAGCATAATCTAACTCATATTAGCAATTCAAATATTTATAATATTTCTCATGTATATTGAAAAATTATCCACTCACCTATCTCAAAAGCCAACACAATTCACAAGCAGATATAATTTCTTTAAATGTGTCGAGCTCTAAATGCAGGTTGATGTGCAACTAACTCAAACATGCAGGAACCTGTAAAATCATAGAAAATGTGATTTCAAGAGATTCGCTACCAGGTTGGAAAACATAAGAACAAATGTGTCAGCAGGATTTTCATTATCTAGAGACTAAATGCCCAGCTGTCAGATTTGCCAGGAAAGTTCAGATAAAACAAACGATCCTTTTTGTTATGACAGCAATGGAAGATTTAGCAATACATAGAAACTTGGCACAATCGGACCAGATCAACAATTGAACCCTTACTATGGATTCATGATCCTCCTTGTTCAACAATTTTGCAAGTCGAAAGTCACCTGTACATGTACCGTGAGATAATACAATTTCTGTGCAATTGAAACAAATATAACTTGTCACAATGCATGCACAGGATTCCTGTCATAGGCAGAGAGTGATGATACTATTTTTGGCACTTAGGGAGACAATAACCAAACATTACTTAAAGCATTGCCCAAGAAATTTGAAGTATTATGAAAATTCTATAAATTGAGAAGAAGAGAGAGAGCAAAAGTGTTCATAAGCTTTTCTAAGGAATTTGACATTCAAGGAGAGCCAAAAACTCTTCCATACTCTGAAAAGGATCAAACACTACATTTGAGATACATTCAGTGAGTGAATATTGAGTATGATTCGTGTTCATATAATATGTGATCATGTTTAGACTAGTGATCCAAGTCTCATAAGACATTTCACATGGAAAATAGATTTTCATACACATTATTTTTTCCACGATAATTTTCTGACAGTAAAATCTTCCAAGATAACTTGGCTAAGTTGGATCATATGTCATGTCAGATTTATGAAACAGGTTTATATGGAAAAACCATATTCATTCTGTAACAATAACAACAGGAGGAAATATATGAAATATGAGGGTCCTAATCACACTTAATAAACAGTTGACTAATCCCTTATTCGTACTGCATAATATTAAGTAAACAATGATCAATTTCAGTCTGTTATACCCTTCCTAAATATCTTCTTAATAAAGCAAGACAGGATTCAAATTGAGTCCATCAAGTTAACCCTTTCCTTAACTTGTAGGGGAGAGTTCTCTTCTACCGAGCCCTCCTTTTGAAGTGCAAACAGAAACAACATAATAGCTGAGGAAAATTTAAACTACAAAGAAGATTTGCAGAGAAACTCCATACCTTTTATTCTCAATTTATGAAGAACAAGAAATGCAGCTCCAAAAGTTCCTCTTCCAATTTGCTTTATAGCTTCATGACCAACCATCTTTGATACCATTTCTTTGTTAAGTTGAATTCAGGACCACTAACAGAAACATTAACTGTTTGCTGAGCAAAGTAGCACAGTTTCTTTGTTTAGTCTCCATGCCTAACTTCAATGCCGAGCAAAGTAGCAATTATAAAGGGATAATTCTTGTGTTCAATTAAAGACAACCTTACAAAAAATTCTAGAAATTCTAGAAGTAAGGTATGCACTTGGGAGGTCTAAGAGCAGTTGGAGCAGGAGGAGAGTCAACTTACTATACCAAATAAACTAAAACTATAATAAACCAATGATTGTCCATATCTCCTTATTATGATCCAAAATAAAAGGTTGTCTGACCAAATAAACTACAACATAAGATATTGCAACCTTAAATTAAATGTAAGACAAACATACCTGTAGTACTAGCTGAGTAGTCAACATATACAATGAAATCCACACCTAATATAGGTCTTTAAAATTGCAGCCACTATGTTGCACCCATGGACTTATATTTTGACAATTCCCTCAATTTAATACAATTCTTCATAATCACACTCCTTTCCTTTCCCTCCTTTCAATAAATTCATCAATTTCAAATTACAAAATTAAAGCACATGCATACCTCAAATCCAAAATTGTGTCTCTTTTGATTTTCTTGCATAGTTAGATAGTTGACAATGCAACAAGCTCTTTGTCAATATACTGAGAAATTACAAGAAAATAACCATTTAATTATAGAGAAGTGTGCAATTTAAAAACCATACAACAAAAGAAATTTAGTTTGCTCCATAACATTTATATCTCGAAATTTCAGTTTTGAGGCTGCTAATGAAATTCTAAAAGTAGGAAGTACACATGGGAGGACTAAGAGTAGTAGGAGGAGAGTCAGGTTTTTTTACCTTTGTAGGAAATTCGGGATCCCATTAGCCACCATTTTCCTTGCCACTAAGTCCCAATAAATTGCAGCAAAGTTGTGATTAGATACATGGCTCTACATTCCTTGAAGATCCTCACCGATATGAACTACAAAGAATGACATTAGACACCCTCGGCAAAAAAAAATAAACTGCCAAAATGGTAAAACATACAAAACCGATTTATATTTTCCAATTGACGACAAACCTGGCTCCAACTTTTCAAAAATCAACTCAACTAGCAATATAATCCCCTTTAGTCCACGGGTCAAGGGAACTCTAAAAGAAAAACATTAGACAATTAATAAGCCCCTGTTTAGGGCCTCTACATCAAAAAACTCATAATATCAGAGTTAAATAAATATCTAGAAGAGCTAGAGCTAGTAAATGTGGAAGAAAGGCACAATACATATTATTCATATCAGAATTAAACAACAATCTAGAAGTCGCAGAACTTAAACTCAATGTCAGAACACTATCAAGCCTTTAGTCATAGGTTATAAGACTACTTTTATCAATTACCTCAAAATGTGTGCAGCAATACCTGATACATCACCGTGCAGCCCTGGTACCTTTTGCAAGACCTGAGTAAAAAATACACGGGGTGATAAACTAGCCTCTGGTTATCAAACAACCATTTTCGTGCTCACAAGAGTTCTAAAAATCAGCACTCAAGGTGAGGCTTTTGATTATGCTGAACATGACCTTTATGAGATCATCAGGCATCACAGAGACAAGGGTAACAATTTGATCAACCAATACACTGTTAAATCATTGCTCTGGAAGCTACTCAATGGACTGAACTATCTGCACAGTAACTGGATCATACATAGAGATCTAAAAGCCATCAAATATCTTAGTTATGGGTGAGGGAGAGGAACATGGGGTTGTCAAAATTGCTGATTTTTGGACTTGCAAGGATATATCAAGCTCCCTTGAAGGCATTGTCTGATAATGGTGTTGTGGTAACCATTTGGTATCGTGCACCTGAGTTGCTTCTTGGGGCTAAGCACTACACAAGTGCTATTGACATGTGGGCTGTTGGATGCATTTTTGCTGAACTTCTGACTTTGAAGCCACTTTTTCAAGGGGCAGAAGCCAAATCAACACCAAATCCTTTCCAGCTCGATCAACTTGACAAGATATTTAAGGTCTTAGGCCATCCTACACTGGAAAAATGGCCAACACTTGCAAGCCTTCCACATTGGCACAATGACGTGGAGCATATCCAAGGGCACAAGTATGAGAATACTGGGCTACATAGTGTTGTACCTCTCTCTCCAAAAGGTGCAACATTTGACCTTCTTTCTAAGATGCTAGAATATGATCCTCGAAAGCGTATAACAGCTGCACAAGCTCTAGAGCATGATTATTTTCGAAGTGAACCTCTCCCTGGACGGAATGCCCTGGTTCCCTCTCAACCTGGACAGAAAGTCATCAATTATCCTACTCGTCCAGTAGATACGAATACAGATTTTGAAGGAACGACTAGCCTTCAACCTCCACAGCCAGTATCATCTGGAAATGCGGTTTCTGGAGGCATACCAGGTGCTCATGGAGTTAACAACAGATCTGCACCTCGACCAATGGCTATGGGCATGCAGAGAATGCAAACTCAGGGCATGGCGGCTTATAATCTCGCATCTCAGGCAGGGGATGGGTGGTGGAATGAATCCTGGTAACATCCCTATGCCTCATGGTGTTGCCCAGCCCCATCAGCAGCATCACCTGAGAAGGAAAGACCCACCAGGAGCGGGGACTGGATACTCTCTCCAACAAAAATCAAGACGCTAGTTAGCAAATGGCATCTAGACAGGCTAATTGTTTT